>CANXYC011631204.1:0-17633 GCA_948193065.1 Aleurites moluccanus
CTCCCACATTAATTACCATTAATGACTTCAGATTACTTGCAATAATTTCTATATACTCAATATTAATTATTCTAACCCATAGACTTAAATAAATCTAAAGAAAATAACTTTGGAAGAAAATTTACCTTATTTTCCTCAACAATGAAATTCCTGAAATTTCTTGCTCAAATATGATGATTTATGTCTTAATATAGAATAATCTATAAGTCTAATGCATTAATTTGAGTATTAATGCCTTAGAAAATAAAATGGAACTAATTTGAGAAAAGACTGAATTTAACGAAGAAAGAAGGAAGGAAAAATCGTGAAAAACGCTACTGGGTTGCTGGGGTTAAATAGGTCACTGCCCCAGATAACACGCTTGCCAGCTCGCCAATCCCACTTCGCACTTCTCAGCTCGCCAAATCGATCCGGCAATGCCACTTCACTATTCCAGCTCGCATATGTCACCTCGCATAAGTTGCCTCGCCAAACTCTCCGCGCGGGTTCTTCTTCGCGAACTCTTCCTTGCGAACTCTCCCTCGCAGATGCCACCTCGGCAATGCCTCTTCGCCTCTTCACCAATTCGCTTCGCCTATCTCCCTCTTCGCCAAATCTTGCTTGCGGATTGCCTCTTCGCACATTCCCTCTTCACATAATGCCTCTTCGTATAATGCCTCTTCTCATATTGCCACCTAGCCTTTCCTCTTCGCCAAACCTCTTCGCCAAATTCTCTTCGCCTTTCCTCTTCGCCAAATCCTCTTCGCCTTTCCTCTTCGCACACGCCACCTCATATATGCTTCTTTGCCAATTACCACTTCGGCAATCTCACCTTGCCACTTTTCCACTACGCCACTTTGCATTTCCAGCTCGCAAAATGCCACTTCGCATTTTGCCGGCTCACCATACCAAAACTCTGCTAGGTTGAAATTTTTCCTGGACAACTTACACTTAACCAGCTCGCAAATGAGCCTCAAATATCCAAACTTACTAATTATTTTTTTTATTTATAATAGACATATAGAGGCTCAACATATCAAAAATTCAAATCATAAAGGCAACTACACTAACTATGGTGACTCTCCAAAGTCACCCAGACTTACTACCTTAAGATCCATCCGAATAGGTCTAATTTAATCGACTCTTCACTAGGGTATACTTATCTAAAAATTCTAAAATTTTACAGCCAATACCATAACACACAAAGAAACATTTTTTATGTTTACATCTCTGGCTAAATCTGCCTCAGTCATTCCCAATAATTTCAAACAGACACAGACTTCTTGCAGAAATACTTAACCAGACCAGTCCTGCTCAAAGGGAAATAACTCATCACACATACAGAATTCTACCAAGCCATTTTACAAAATTTCAGTTAAGACATAAACTCTTAACTTTCATGTTTTACACTTTACTAAATTATTTCTCTAAGGACATGCAATTGACCATCAAAATTTCCTACAACTGAAAAATCAGAAATTCTGAAATTCTCAAACATTCATATTTGAAATTAATTAATTCTCCAAACATACTATTTAATAAAAATACAACAAAATTGATAAATATTACAAATAATATGTGTATTACTCACTGAGATTAAATTCTCACCTCTCGTGATTTAATATTTTCAGGTTCGTAGTAGATAGTGGTGATTCCAGCCCATCTTTTTCATCTAAGCTTGGAACCGGCAGCATCTATGTAACTGCCTCTACTATGAAAAATTTATTTATTATTTTTTTTTGTTAATCTATAGTTGCTCCATGATTATGATGGTAATATGGGATATGTATAACCATTGTGTTTACGACTCAGTTAATATTAGTATGAAGTATCTGAACCTTAATTAAATTGATGCATAATTAATTAATACTATTATGGTAATTGAAGTAGGGAATTATAATATGAAAAATGAAAGTTGAGTGTATAAGGTGGAATTTTAGAAGTACTGGTTTCCTTGCAGGTTATATAAATTTGTATAAATTAAATAAGTCGATAACTCGGGATGTTATATTTATAAAGGAAACTCTGGAAAATCTTTTTTATAAAATTTGCATAAATAATTTATAAGTCAATAATTTGTAAGTTATTATGGTTTCTACGGGAATCGGTAGCCTTAAGCTAACCCTTTCCCTAGGGTCGTCATATCCCAAAGTGGGGATGTGACAAAATTGGTATCAGAGCATAAATTAATTAAATAAAATACATGTCATTGAAGATAAGTCAATCATGGAGCATAGAATTCTTCCTTATCGTCATTTGATGTTATTCATTGTGTGTGTTATTATGCGTTTCCATAAATTAATGATCTTGTGGTTTTCTGATTTTAGTGAATATGTCGCCTAGACAACGTTGAAGGGAATTCGAACCTGTTAGGTGGGGACAACCTCATCGAGTTCGATAGGAAGAGGCAATGGCCTCAAATATTGCTCCTGATAGGGAGGAGGTTGTTGAGCCACCACAGGCTAGAAGAAGAACAAATGAAGAGAGGTTGGCAGAACATGTGGAATTTCTTATTAGAGAAAATCAAAAACTGAGGAGGAAAATGGAAGAATTGAGGAAAGGCAGGCATAAGTCACCTCCAATAGTGATTCCACCACCAGCACTTGCTCCTCCTCCTGTTTATGTTCCGCCACCAATTCCTCAGGGTGGTTTGGTTCCTCAATAGGCAACTAGAAGAGTGATTGATGATGAGGGAGTTAAAGTGTTTACTTTTATCAAGATGGGTCTACCAGAATTCAGAGGGGAGCATGGTGATGAACCTAGTGAATTTCTGGAAGAAGTTGAGAAGGTTATCAGAAGATTGCCCTATTATGATGCTAGGGCAATTGAATTGGTGGGTTTATTATTAAAGAGAAATGTTTGGTCATGGTTCTAATAACATGTTAAAGAACCATTGTACAGTGATAATCCGCCTACCTGGGAACAGTTTAAGCATATGACGATGGATGAATTCTTAACCGAGGGAGAGAAAGAGAAAAGATTGATGCAGTTTGATTAGTTAAAGCAAGGAAGCATGAATGTTGCAGAATATGCTAAAGAATTCCTCAGATTGGCTAAATTTGCAAAGAGTGTGATTCCAAATGAAGCTGCAAAGATTATGAGATTCCAAAGAGGGTTACATGCACATCTGCATAACATTTTGTTAGATACATAATATACCTCCTTGACCAAGTTGATAGATAAGGCGGTTCATATGGAAGAAAAATATAAAAAAGAAAGAGTTGAAAAGGAGTAAAAGAGGAAGGGTACCTTTAGAGGGCAAAGCAGTAAAAATAAAAAGGGTAGCAGCAGTTATCAGTCTAGAGCCTCTGATATAGGTACTAGGCTAATTCGGAGACCAGTTGAGAGTAATAGCCGAAGTTAGATCAGGTCTGTGGCTGCTTTATCCACCCCTCGGATGTTTTCTGGTACCTTCAAATCAGAGAGGGCCAATCAGACATTTCCTTCTTGCTCTCAGCGTGGTAAGCAACACCCGGGTCCCTGCAGATTTATTACTGGAGCTTGCTTAAGATATGGACAACATGGTCATTACATCAAAGATTTTCCACTTACTTAAGGGCAGCAGGCAACACCCACAACATCTCAGCCTATAGTCTAGCAGAGTCAGAATAATAATAGAGGCTTCGGAGGTAGAGGTAGAGGCCAGAGTTCGGCTTAAGGTGCACAACAGACAGTAGCTGGTAAAGGTTAAGGTAGAGTGTTTGCTCTGAATCAGCAAGAAGCCCAAACTTTTAATACTATTGTGGTAGGTATGATTTTAATTCAGAATATGCGAGCGAATGTTTTATTTGACTCTGGGGCTACGCACTCGTTTGTATCACTTGCATTTGCTGGAAAACTGGGTAAGGGTAGGAAAAAGATGAATATACCCTTAGAGATTTCTACACCTCTAGGTGAAACCATTGATGTAGAATACTTATATGATTCATGCTCAGTTGAAATAGAGGGTAGAATACTCCCAGTAGATTTAGTTGAACTGTTGGCTTTAGAAATTCATGTGGTGTTAGGGATGGACTGGTTATCCACTCACTATGCTACAATTGATTGTTGAGGAAAAAGAGTGGAATTAAAACCTATGGGTCAAAATAACTTTGTATTTCAGGGTGACAAAGGTAGTGTAATGACAAGACTGATATCCATTATTAGTGCAAGATAGCTTCTGAGGAAGGGATGTCAGGGATTCTTAGCCAATGTGGTTGATACTCGGGTCACCTCTAATGGAGTTGAACAAATTCTTGTGGTAAATGAATTTTCTGATGTGTTTCATGAGGATTTACCAGGAATACCTCCTGATCGGGAAATAGAATTAGAGATCGAAGTATACCCTGGAACTAATCTAATATTCATTCCTCCTTATCGAATGGCTTCTGCAGAATTGAAGGAGCTGAAAGTACAGCTACAGGAATTGATTGATAAAGGATTTATAAGACCCAGCAGTTCACCATGGGGAGCTCCATTGTTATTTGTGAAGAAAAAAGATGAGACTCTCCGAATGTGTAATGATTATGAACAATTGAATAAGGTGACTGTTAAGAACAAATATCCTTTACCCAGGATAGATGACTTATTGGATCAGTTACAAGGAGCTAGTCATTTCTCCAAAATTGATCTCAGGTCGAGTTACCATCAATTGAAGGTAAAAAAAGAAGATGTGTCAAAAATAGCTTTTAGAACCCGATATGGTCATTATGAATTCTTGGTTTTGCCATTCGGTCTTACTAATGCACATACAACGTTTATGAATTTGATGAATAGAGTATTAAAGCCTTTCTTGGACAAGTTTGTCATTGTCTTTATTGATGACATACTTATATACTATAGAAGTCAAGAAGAGCATTTGAGAATTGTACTGCAAATATTGAGAGAACATAAGTTGTATGCCAAGTTATCGAAGTGTGAATTTTGGCTAACTGAAGTATGTTTCTTGGGGCATGTCATTACTAAAGATGGCATAAAAGTAGATCCGAAGAAAGTTGAAGCAGTAGTGGA
Organism: Aleurites moluccanus; assembly: GCA_948193065.1. NCBI lineage: Eukaryota > Viridiplantae > Streptophyta > Magnoliopsida > Malpighiales > Euphorbiaceae > Aleurites > Aleurites moluccanus. The sequence continues at coordinate 4,969 of CANXYC011631204.1, forward strand.
TTGGCCCCGACCCACCAGTGTAACTGAAGTCAGAAGTTTTCTTGGTATGGAAGATTATTATCAAAGGTTTGTTAAAGATTCTCTAAGATAGCCTTGCCATTGACCAAGTTAACAAGAAAGAAGGTTAAATTTCAGTGGGACTACTCTTGTGAAGAAAGTTTTCAGAAGCTTAAAACATGTCTCACTACTGCTTTAGTAATTGCTTTGCCATCTGGATCTGGTGGATTTGCAGTATATTGTGATGCTTCAAGGGTGGGACTTGGATATGTGCTTATACAAAATGGAAAAGTGATAGCTTATGCATCCAGACAATTGAAGAGGCATGAATTAAATTACCCCACCTATGATCTTGAAATGGCAGCGGTAGTCTTTGCCTTGAAGATTTGGAGGCATTATCTTTATGGTGAAAAATGTGAGATATTCACTGATCACAAAAGTCTCCAATACATTCTACAACAGAAAGACCTTAATCTAAGGCAGAGACAGTGGGTGGAGTTAATAAAGGATTATGATTGTCAAATCCTTTATCATCCTGGGAAGACAAATGTGATAGCTGATGCATTAAGTAGGAAGTCGATGGGAAGTCTATCACATATTGTTATTCATCGAAGGTCTTTAATTAGGGAGATGAAATAATTAATTGATATGGAAATTCAGTTAGAGATTTCTGAATCACAAGCTCTATTTGCACAGTTTCAAGTGAGGCCTAAATTGATTGATGAAATTAGAGTCTCATAGGATAGGGATCCATAGTTACTCAAGCTAAAGGAGGATGTGAAAGCTGGGAAGACTTTTGAGTTTCAATTAGATTATGGTGTATTGAAAATGGGGAAACGGTTATGCGTGACTAGCATTGATGGACTCAGAGAAAAGATTTTGAAAGAGATTCATTTTGCACCTTACAGTGTCCACCCAGGGGCAACCAAAATGTATCATGATGTGAAGGGCTACTATTGGTGGCCGGGTATGAAGCAACAAATAGCCAAGTTTGTATCTACTGGTCTATCTTGTCAGCAAGTGAAATTCAAGCACCAGAAACCTTCTGGGTTGCTTCAAGAGATAGAGTTGCCTGAATGGAAATGGGAGCAGATCACTATAGATTTTGTAGTTAGATTACCAATAACTTCACGGGGTTATGACTCTATATGGGGGATTGTGGATCGTCTTATGAAGTCAACTCATTTTCTTAAAGTTAAATCCACTTATTCAGCAGCCCAATATACTCAATTATATATGGATAAGATTGTGAGATTGTATGGTGTACCAAAATCCATTATATCATATCGGGGTACTTAGTTCACATCCCGATTTTGGCAGAAGTTTTAAGAGGCGTTAGGTACACAACTGAATTTCAGTTCTGCTTTGCACCCTTAAATTGATGGGCAATATGAAAGAACCATTCAGTCACTGAAAGATAAGCTTCGTTTATGTGTTCTTGACTTTGGAGGCAGTTGGGATCAATACCTACCTTTGGTGGAGTTTGCTTATAATAATAATTATCATTCCACTATTGGTATGGCACCATATAAAGCATTGTATGCAGATCTCTAATATGTTGGATGGAACTTGGGATAAATAGATCGAAGGCCCAGATTTGATCAAAGTAACTATGGAGAAAGTGTCGATTATTAGAGAAAGAATGAAGACAGCTTTTAATCGACAAAAGAGTTATATGGATCTTAAGCAAAAAGATATGCAGTTAGCTATCGGTGATCATGGATTCTTAAAGATTTCCCCAATGAAAGGTGTTATGCGGTTTAGCAAGAAGGAAAACTTTCACCAAGGTATTTGGGACCATTTGAGATACTGGATAAAGTGGGGAATGTATCTTATTGCTTAGCTCTTCCTCTGAGCTTAAGCCATATTCATCTAGTATTTCACATTTCAATGCTTCGAAAGTACTTGTCTGATCCATCTCATGTGCTTAAGCCACAAATTATTGAAGTAAATGAGAATTTATCATATGAAGAAGTACCAGTTAAGATAATAGATCGGCAAGTAAGTAAACTGAGAAATAAATAAATTTATATGGTGAAAGTGCAATGGAAAAATCACAATATTGAGAAATGCACATAGGAAAGTGAAGTTGATATACAATGAAAATATCCACAGCTATTTCAGCAATAAGGTTAGTAATTTAAAATTCAAGAACAAATTTTTCTGAAGGGGGGTAGAATGTAATAACCCTAATTGAAAATTTAAAACGATTAAAGGTAGTTATAAGAAACAAGTGTCGGTAGTTGATTTTTTTCATAGATTTTAGAAGGTGCATTGCTTAGAATTAATTATAGTTAACCTAAGTTGGGTAGATTAGTAGTATGAAAAAAAATAATTAGAGTATTAAATGGAATTAGAAAAAGTGTTAATTAATTAAAACAATTAAAAGACTTAAAAGGAAAACTTAGAAAATCTAGGTCTGAACACTCTTCGGTATTCGATTTTTAATAAATTCTAAAGTAATCTTTTGTTCAATTTTTTTCATATACCTAGATGAGTTAAAAATAGAATTGAGTGAAATTGATAAAATTTAAATGCTTAAATAGATAAGTAAAAGAGATAGAAGAATAAGAAGAGGAAAATGACAATTTTCTAAATTTTGAGAAATTGATCAAAATTTGACCAATAATTAAAATAATTAATAAATAAATAAATAAATAATGATGAAATGGGCTAGGTGGATGGCCAAGTAGAGGGATCTCCACTAAATTAATTTGTTTTATTTTATCCAAAATAATAAAGACACAATCAAGGATAAATTAATTTTCTTTTCGCTTTTTGTTCAAATTTTCTTTTCCTAAATTATAATTGGTTATTAATTATTATAAATAAACAATTAGATAAAATTATCACCATTTTCTTCTTCCTCTTCCCTTGGCTGAAAATTTCTCCATAAAATTCTCCAAAAGTTTGCTTCACCTCACTCACTCAAAACCATTCTCCATCTTCATCAATTTTCATACCTCCATCTCTAAAGCTTCTTTTCTTCATCAAATTTGTAGATAGTTAAAAGAAATTTTTCAAAAAATTTCAAGAGGTAAAATCTTTAACAAGTTCTATAATATGATTTAATGAGTTTTAATGTTAATTTAGAGGTTTAATTAGTGAAGGAAAGTAGGATTAGAAGTAAATATTTAGAAATTCAGAATTTTCTACGACTTAATAGAATATTGGCGCTGGGTTTTTGTACCCTTAAAGTTAGAATTTGAAGATTCTTAAAAAATAAAAGTTATATCTTTACATGTCTAGATTAATTTTATTTAAGGAAGTTTTATCAAATTATTACTGTGTTGAGAGATATATACCACTGAGTATAGCTGACTAGGATTAGGGTTTGTGCTGAGAGACCCTACTGATTTTTACAATTTTGAGGATATTTGAATCTGATTCAGGGGAAACTCAAAAAATTAAAAATATTTTTCTGTCTTAGATAAAATTTTGTGAAAACATAACTATATTTGAATGGCTACATAATGAGTTATAAGTAAAATAGTAGAGGTTGTTCGCATAGAAATTGCAGGGTAGATTGTAAGATGCAGGACTAATTTTGAAATTCAACTATAAATTGTATAGAGTTTAGAAAAATATAATTTTTGAGTATATTAGAGCCTGAGATATCTAGTTTAATTAGGAAAAATAATTAGAGCAATTGGATAAGTATAGAGAGATATATGATTGAGAGAACCAAAACTGCCAGTAGGAAGAAAGTTGAAATTAACCCTAAGAATTGGGAATTTTAGGGATATTGATTAATTAGAGTTTTAATTAATGTAAGTTCTTATCAAATTGACACCAAATTATATTTAACTATATGTGTATCATCTAAAGAGGATGACAAAGAGGTTCATAATCCCCTCTTTTGTCTTTGTTGAGTAGAGCAGGAAGATCGATTTTGGATTTTTGCATTTAGAGGTGAGTAATATACATACTATTTTGCTTGGCATTGCCTTCAAATTAAATTATTGAAATTGCCATGAAATTTTATTGTTGGCTAAAAATACCAATTGAATGATCCATGATTAATTTCATACCCTTTATAATCCCAAATGATTCCTTTTAAATGAATTTGCATGATTGACATAATGTTTCATATATTGAACCCTTGGAAGTGCTTATATTTTTGATACCTAATGATTAAGCACTATATATATGGCATTAATGAAATGACAGAAGTTTTAATGACATTGTGCACAGTGGTTTAATGATCCTAGCTAGAAGGGGGTTAAGGTCTTAGCCATATGTTCTAATCAACCGTATGAGTAAATAGCATGTTACTGGATTACAGCCTCTGCTTAAATAATCAATAATGATTCTATCATTTTATGATATGATATGTTATGAATTCTTGATGCTAATGTGGAACCGAACCCATATGTTAAATGATTTTAATTTTATGAATCTTTAACTGATTAATGATCCCATTATTATTGTACATTTTATGCTATCATTATTCTCTTTGTGAGCAACTCCCTCACCTAGCCTCACAAATAAGATAATATGTGTATTACTCACTAAGATTAAATTCTCACCTCTTGTGGTTTAATGTTTTCAGGTCCATAGTAGATAGTGGTGGTTCCAGCCCATCTTTTTCATCTAAGCTTGGAACCGGCAGTATCTATGTAACTGCCTCTACTATGAAGAATTTGTATTTTTTTTTTTGTTAATCTATAGTTGCTCTATGATTATGTTGATAATTTGGGATATGTATAACTATTGTGTTTAGTACTCAGTTAATATTAGTATGAAGTATCTGAACCTTAATTAAATTGATGCATAATTAATTGATACTATTATGGTAATTGAAGTAGGGAATTATAATATAAAAAATGAAAGTCGAGGGTATAAGGTGAAATTTTAGAAGTGTTGGTTTCCTTGCAGGTTGTGTAAATTTGTATAAATTAAATAAGTTGATAACTTGGGATGTTATATTTACAAAGGAAACTCTGACACATTTTTTATTATAAAAATTGCATAAATAATTTATAGGTCAATAATTTATAAGTGATTTATACAGGAATCGGTAGCTTTAAGCTAACCCTTTCCATATGATCGTCATATCTCGAAGTGGGGATGTGATAGGTTGTATGGCATACTTGCCGAATGTGATAGATACTAGTTCACCTCCTAAAGGGATAAATCAAATCCAATTGTTAATGAGTTTCCTAATGAATTTCCTGAAGATTGCCTGGGTTATCGCCTGAAAGAGAGACTGATTTTGAAATAGATATTTACCCGGGCACTGATCCTATTTCAATACCCCTTTATCGGATGGTTCCTACGGAGTTGAAAGAATTGAAAGTGCAGTTACAAAAACTATTAGATAAGGGGTTCATTCGCCCGAGCAGTTCACCGTGGTGTGCACTAGTATTATTTGTGAAGGAAAAGGATAGATCACTTTGAATGTGTATCGACTATCGACAGTTGAATAAAGCGACCATCAAGAATAAATATTTGTTGTCTCGGATAGATGATTTGTTTAATCAGTTGCAACGTACCTGTTATTTTTCTAAAATTAATCTTCGATTGGGATATCATCAGTTGAGAATCTGGAAAGAAGATGTGCTAAAAACTGCATTCCAGACCCGATATGGTAATTACAATTTCTTAGTGCTCCATTTGGGTTGACCAATGCCCTTGTTGCATTTATGGACTTAATTAATCGGGTGTTCAAGCCTTATTTAGGCAAGTTTGGCATTTTCTTCATTGATGACATATTTGTTTATTCAAAGAGTAAGGAAAAATATGAGGAACATCCGTAGATAGTACTTCAGACACTATGGGATCACAAATTATATGTCAAATTATCCAAATGTGAATTTTGACTTACAAAAGTATGTTTCCTCGAGCATGTAGTGAGTAAGGATGACATTAAAGTGGATCTGAAAAACCAATATAATGGAAGTCCGAAGCTTTTTTGGTATGGCTGGGTATTACAGGAGATTTATAATAGATTTCTCCACAATAGCAGCTCCATTAACCAAGTTGACACGAAAGTAAGAGAATTGTATGGACAGATGAATATGAAAAGAGCTTCAATGCATTGAAGAATTATCTCATTACAATACTGGTGTTAGCATTGCCATCTGGAACTGGTGGTGTTTTTATTTATTGTGATGCATTTAGAGTTGGATTGGGTTGTGTATTGATACAAAAAGGTCAGTTAATTGCTTATGCTTCTGGACAGTTGAAAAAGCATAAACAGATCTATCTAATTCATAACCTGGAGATGACAGCTGTGGTATTTACATTGAAGATATAAAGACATTGTTTATATAGGGAGAAATGTTAAATATACATAAATTATAAGAGTCTACAATATATTTTACAGCAAAAAGATCTAAATCTGTTGCAACGAAGATGGGTAGAACTGTTAAAAGATTATGATTGTCAGATCCTATATCATCTTGAAAAAGCCAATGTAGTGACTGATGTATTGAGCAGAAAATCAATGAGAAGCTTTGCTCATATTGCTACATTACTGTCACATCCCTACTTCAGGAATGTGACAGTCCTAGGGCACAAGTAAGCTTAATGCTACCAGCCACCCGTAGAACCCTTTAACAAAATTAACTCTATTTATTAATCTTTAAAATCATTCACTTATAAATTAATTCCATTATTAATTACTAAATTACTGAAAATTTTTGTCAGAGTTTTCCCTGTATTTTTAACGCTATTTCCAACCTAAAATCAGGTCTTTTAAAAATTATACAGCCTGAAATAAAAATTTTACACTCCCAAAAATTCACCACCCTTATGTCCTTAACTCCACAAATAAATATTCAATCACAACACTTCTATAATCATTTCCAATTTATATTTTCAATCATATATTCCGGTGACAATTTCTAATTCATTGACAATTAATCACTTCACATAAATTAATTTTCATTTATATGTCATTTCAATTTATCAGTCTAATATCCATTATTATTTAATCACTTTTTGCCATTAATTATCACCATTATATGTATTATTATTAATTATCTCATGCTCACTTATAACTATATATATATATTATCAGTTCACTAAAGTCATATTGTCATTACAATCCACACATTTACTAACCATTTACCATGGAGCATATAGAGTATTTAGTAAACTTTAAGACACAGTAATTACATTACTCTTAATAGGTTCCACCGGGAGGAGAAAAATTTTTGGAACCTCTTCTAGCCACTCTTGCACCTGAAAAATATTATTAATCACATAGTGAGTAAAATTACTCAGTGAGATATAGATATATAATCATACATGCAGGTTTGGTGAATAGTGAAAATTAATTAATCAATAACAGATATCAATATTTGGTAGCTAATAAATTAGGGATCACATTAAACAATAATCAAAATTTATGTACATTAGTTGATTCCCTGAAGATCACAGTATGAAACATCAGTCCAATTGCATGACATAAAATTCGGGCTACATGTTCACTACAATAATAATAAGCAGAGGCTACAATCTAGTAGCATGCTTTCCACTGCATACTATTGATCAGACTGTATGGCTGAGAACACCCCTCTCGGCTAGGGTCACTGATATCATTATTGTAATACCTGTTAATTTTTTTTATGCATGTTTGTTGAGATGATTGTGGATAAATTAGTGTTTTAAGAATTCCAGAATCTGTGTTTGGGAAGGATAATTTGAGTCAGTTTTCATGTTCTTAAAGAAATAATTTGAAAAAGTGTAAAACATAAAAGTTGTAGATTTATATCTTATATTTAAGTTTGTAGAACCGTTTTATAAAATTTGGTGTGTGTGAGGAGATATACTTTCTCGAACAGAACTTGTCTAGTTCGCTATTTTCTACAGAAAGTCTGAGATTGTTCATTTATTTTGAGAATGTTAGAGGCTGAGCGAGTCAAAAGTGTAAACATGAAAAATATTTATTTATGTGTTATATAGATTTTTGTAAAATTTCAAGGAGATTGGAGAATTTTATCTCAATAGAGATCTAATTTAATCAGACCTGCTCGGATAGTACTTAGAGAGTAAAGTCAGGGTAAAATTTAAAAATTCACCATAAATTATGTAGATCTCCTTTTGATCTGAATTTTGGATATGTTGGACTCCTAAGTGTATATTTAGGTGAAAAAAAATAATAGGGGAGTCTGGATGTTTATAGCTCATTTGTGAGCTAGTTTAGTGCGAGTTGACGATGAAGGTTTTCCAGCTCGGCAGTAATAGGTGGTGCGAGATGACTCCTTGATTTCGAGGTAGATAGATGCTGATCGAGCTGGAGAGGTAAGCATGAAAGTTGTAGCTATATGTGTCTAGTTTAACATAAAAAATAATTGAGATATTTTGACTTCTCTAGCTCTCTCGCAAGCTATTTTAGTGTGAGCTGGCGAGGTGGCTGGCGAGACAAGATTCCAGCTTGCCAAAATGGGAAACACAGTGAAGCATGTCCAAATTTTGAAAATTCACCATAAATCAAGTTGGATACCATTTTATATAAATTTTGGATATGTGGTATCCTTATATGTCTAGTTTAAGTGAAAATAAAAAATGAAGCAATTGGAGTTCCCTAGCTTAAAATTGAGCTAGATTAGTGAGAGCTGCCGAAGTGGAATTTGGCAAAGTGGGATTGGCGAAGTAGAAATTGGCAAAGTGAAATTTTGCGAAGTGAAATTCGCGAAGTGGAAATTAGCAAAGTGGAAATTGGCGAAGTGGAAATTAGTAAAGTGGAAATTGGCGAAGTGGAAATTAGTGAGATAGTAACTTATTCAAAAGAGAAGCAGTAGCCATTTTTTTCACGATAACTTCTTCTCTTTTATTTCTTTCTTCTTATTTTGCTTCTCTTATCTCTCTCCAATCTGTTTCATTTGTTTTCTAATGCATTAATGCTCAGAATTAATGCATTAAATCATTAAATTATCATATTCACAGGCTTCAATCATCATTTTCAAGCCTAGATCCTTCAAGAACTCATTTTTGGGGGAAATAAGGTGATTTTCTCCAAACTTCATTTTCTTTTTAGATTAAGATTTTTGGTAGTTAAAATAGTTATTTATGAGTTATATAGAACCTATTATGAGCATTTAAGACTATTAATTTTGATTAATATGGAAGATATCAGAATTTATGAATTTTGATAAATAGTGATATGAATAGTAATTATGTTCTTATTTTTCAAATTTTCTTTCAGAGATGAATTAAATTAATGTTAGGAAACAATAATAGAGACTATAAAATGGTTAAAATTATAAGGAACTATATTATATATTATTAATTGAGGAAACCCTAATTTCTAGAATTTGGGAGATTTTGATTGGGCTTGGACAATTCAAGAAATTGATGAGGATTTTCATTTAATCAAGTGTTGAGCTTAATTGTGCAAAGTTTTACTAAGAGATAAGTTATGAATTACGTAAATGTATATTTTCTCCTTATGAGATCAATTGTTAAATATTCATACACGTTCTTTATGATATGAAATTCTTATTTGATAATCTCCTTAATGTAATCACTTAAAATATAAGAATGACTTGGTTATTTTTCTTGGACCAAGATCATGAACGAACATTTGATATGAATGTTAAATGGTCTCTTGACCAATTTGAATTTTTTTAGAATACCTTATTATAATGACGTTTGATATACATATGTATAGAACGCTTTTCCCAATGAGAGTAAATTCATTGGTCCATGTGCACAATGGGAGCCCAACTGATAGGGTTTTTATCAGTGTTCCACCTAGAGGGGGCCATGAGCTCTAGGCATATGCCCGCGCAAGCATATGTATTACGTTAAGGTAGCAAGGCTACTGATACGTTTTGATATGATATTAGTTCTATCTTATATGTGATTTGATAATGTCATCCTTTGCAGGCATTCTTATGTTCTAAATGATAACCATGATTTAATTTATGATATAATTTGATAGTGCTATTTATTGTAAACATTCATATTCTTCTTCAAGTATAAGCTTAAGATTCTTTCATGCCTAAGTATATGTATATGTATATGTTAATTATTTGATACTCAGATTCTTGATTAACCTAAAGCATTATATTGTTCATATCTTATTGAGTTGAAGGCTCATCCCTCTTTTGTGGTTTCAGGTGCTAGTGTAGCTCGAGAAAGAGCTAATCCAGAGGATAGAGCTTCTTGACTACTTTTTCACAACAAGCTTAAGATTCTTATGAAGAAGAAGTCAAGAAGCTTAGATGTAATTATTTTGGATATTATTTTTGTAATGTATATATATAATTATGTCTATTGAGAAGTATTCTCTTAGAGCGCCGTAGATAGATATGAAATGGTGTTGATTTTGTTGCCATGGATGTCATTTGTAGACTCTTATTTGTTCCATATTGATGTTAGAAATATCTTTTGATCGGTAGGGAAGAAGTGGAGATGTCATGATATAAAATGATGTTTTAAGGGATATGATGTTTTGCATTGGATAAGTGTATGTTGTTATATATGAGACAGGTTTAGTTAAGGGTTATACGGATTTATGGTGGCCTTATGCCTATCCTTGCCCTAGGACCATCGCACCGGTGGTGTTGGGGTATGACAAGAGGTGGTATTAGAGCTATAGGTTTATAATTATAAGATATATAGATAGATGTGCAAGTTCCCTAGTATAAGTGCTTGATTAAGATGAATATGGAGCATAGGATTCATGTCACGTCAATGTTGTGTATTCCTTTGGTATAGATCTGCGTTAATCTTATATTTTAAGTCTAAGTTTGATTTGTTTCTATTATTAGTATCGAGATGCCTCCGAGGCGAGGAAGAGGACATGGTAGAGGCCGTCCTAGAAGAGAGTTACCTTCTGAAGAAGGGTCAGTGGGTAGAGTGGGAGGTGATGATGTTCCTCCAGAGCCACAAGTAGATGTGGTTTATATGGCCCAGCAGTTGAATCAGTTATAGAGGAACTATGAGATGATAGCTAAGTTCATTACTCAACAGAGGCAGCAGCAGGATCCCCCAGTGCATGTAGTTCCCGATGTTCCAGTTCCTCCTGTAGTTCCTCCACCCCCACCCGTGGTGGTACCTCAGGTTGAGGAAGTTTCATTTGAGAAATTCTTGAAGCTCAAACCTTCAGAGTATAAAGGTGAGGTTGATCCTACAGATTTTCTTGAGGAGATAAAGGAGAAAATTTAGATTTTGAGGATCTTTGATAGAAGGGCGGTTGAGTTTGTGGGATATTTGGTGAAGGCCGAAGCTAAAGATTGGTTTAGACAGAGTATTCAAGGTATGCTTTGGGGTAATGAAGAGTTGTCTTGGGAGAGGTTCAAAGAGTTGGTTCTTAATGAGTTTTTTCCAGAAAGTGTGAGGGATGCTAAGTCCATTGAGTTTGAAGGGTTGGTTCAGACTCTTGGTATGACCATTTCAGAGTATGCAAAGAAATTCAGTCAGTTGAGTAAGTTTGCTCCAGCTCTTGTGCCTACAGAAGTAGCACGGATTCAGAAGTTCCGTAGAGGACTTATAGCTCTATTGTTTAAATTTTTGGTTGCTCTTAAGTTTGACTTTTACTCTAAGCTTGTGGATAAGGCTAGAGTAATAGAGAATAGAAAGATGGATGTTAGATCAGAAAGGGAAGAGAAGAAGAAGGCAAAGATTGGAAGTTCCTCCAGGCAGGATAGCAGAGTAAAGAGCATGAATATCTCTCACCAATTGGCTTCCCAGAGTGGATATAGTGGACCTTCAGGGAGATCACAACAGAGATCAAATCTCTCTAGATTCGCTTTTCAGATGAGTTATGGTACAGCCAGTTCTGCACCACCTAGGACTTCTAATCCTCCTTGTCCTATGTGTGGTAAGCTTCATAGAGGACCTTGTTTCTTTGGGTCAGGTGCATGTTATGGATGTGGAAAACATGGTCATGTATGTCACGACCCGGTTTCCCAAACTGCGACGGTCCTAGGGCACGGGAAATGCCAATGGTAACCGGCACCCATAGAACCCAGTATCATTACACAATCTATCAACCTCAATATATTATTCATTTATTATAGTTACCATCCATTATATTATCCTGTTAATCATTCTGATAACCTGTCAATTATCCTGTCATCATAATGTGATTGGCTGTCACAAATATATATATATATCATGCATCATATGTGATCAATATAGTCCATCAATAACAAATATAGACAATGTTCATATCCTAGCTACCCAATACATACCCATGGAGCAGCTAAATCATGAACACCAAAATAATATAGTATATCAATCCAAAATAGAAATATACATCAGAAATCTGAAGCAGGAAATCTACAGAGAACAGAAGGCTAGATCCTGCTACCTACTCCTCTCCTGAAAGGGGTAAACAAATAAAAGGATGAATATGAAAAATACTTAGTGCATTTACATGCATCGCAATAATGAAATAGCTACAAATAGGCAAAGGAATAAACCAAATGATAAACAATAAACAATAGGGTTATCAAAATATAGTCAGGGTCAAGAAATAGCAAATATATATTCGGTTACATATGGAAAGGCAGATAATGAGATAGACTGAATGAAAAGAAATTAAACAGTCACTAAACAATCGATATAACTGGACCATATAGGTCACCAGTATCATATCAATCAATATCACTGGACCATGTAGGTCACCAGTATCAAATGAGCATAAGGCTGATCAGGCCCTATGGCCAGGACCATAACCCCTCCTAGCTAGGGTACAAATATACAATGTG
>CANXYC011631224.1:0-13785 GCA_948193065.1 Aleurites moluccanus
TCACTGAGATTCGTCTCACTCCTTTGTGGTTTATCCTTTTTCAGGGTTTGATAGGTAGCGACGATTCCATTTCCTCTCTCTTTCTTCAAGAGTGGAATTTGCCTTATCTATGTAATGACTCCTTAATTGTATTTATGGGTCTCACTCCTTTGTGGTTTATCCTTTTTCAGGGTTTGATAGGTAGCGACGATTCCATTTCCTCTCTCTTTCTTCAAGAGTGGAATTTGCCTTATCTATGTAATGACTCCTTAATTGTATTTATGGGTCTTTCTATAGTAGCTCCATGGTATGTAATAATGAATTTAATAATGGTATTGTAAAAATGAAGCTATGTTAATGGGATGTAATTATTACACTATATATGCAGTGTAAAGTATTGGATTGGGAAAAATGGTAACAAATGTGGAATGTACATTGTAGTGTGAGATGAGTATAGAAATAGAAGTGTTGATTTGTGCAGGTTGTGTTAATGTTGGTTATGAAGAGAGGGACTTTGGGTCCTGGGTATTAGATTGTAAAAGTAGAGTAGTTATGGCAAATTTTCTATAGAAAATGCAGAATGGGGTTCCACGGGTTTAGGTGGCCTTACGCCTTTCCCATACTCTAGGACCGTCATATCTCCTGAAATGGGAGATGTGATAGCCAAAAACTCTATAGAAGTTCAAATTCTCATATTAAGCAAAATTCTCCTCCATCACATCTTTCATCTCCTTTCTCACTTTTCCTTTGTGTTACAATAATCAAATTCACATGTTTAGGCTTAATTTGACATGAGAAACTTGATTCTAAGATCAATTTAAATTAATTTTATCTAATTCAAAATCTAGGGTTTTAAATAAACCCTAATTATAATCAATTTTCCCTATCTTCTTATACATATGTTTATTTGAAAACATTTCTCAATATACTCATCATATAACTCATTTATATTGAAAAGAAGTTAAGTTAAGAAAGATTATCTCAATTTGGAATGAAAACCCTAATTCCTCTTTATGTTGAAATTCAATCCTTCTTTTGTTTTCAAGATGAAATTTTAGTGGTAATAGGTTATTTAAACTTAGGATTTTATGGTGGTTTTGTTGAATTTGATTTAGGATGTAGGATTTTGGTGAAAGGATGAAAAATAAAGAAGGAAATGTGTGTGAGGAGGGATTCGACCAACTTGGAGAAGAAAGAAAATAGCAAAAAAAATTTATAAGTGTTGATATTTATAGATATTTGCACATTGAATCCTTAACTTTTTTAATTTATACATTGACCCAAAACTTCCCTATATTTATACTTTTGCCCCACTTTGATTTCTTAAACTGATACTTTTAGTATTTTTCATTTCATATTCAATTGGGGTTTCAATATGGTTTCCATATAATTATATTTTTAACTAACCAATAAAGACTTCTAGTAGGACTTTTAGTGATTTAATTCCACATTTATAACTCATATACTTAACTTAAAATAAACTATTATTAATACATATATAAGACACATATAAGGGTACTAGATGTACATATGAAATTTTATAGGGTGTTACACTCTACCCCCTTTTAATAAAATTTACCCTTGAATTTTAATTATATGTACCTCACTTGTGAAACAATTGTGGATATTTAGTATGCATGTCATGTTCACTTTCCCATGTACATTCTTCAATTGAATGATTCTTCTATAAAACTTTAACCATTGGGATTTCCTTGTTCTGCAATTGCCGAACTTGATGATCTACAATATTAATTGGCATTTCTTTATAAGTAAAGTCTTCATTTATCTTAATGGCTTGCAATTGGTGAATATACAATGAATTTGGTACATGCTTTTGTAGTATCTATACATAGAAGACTGGATGTACGTGACTTAAATTAGGTGAAAGTGCCAATCGATAGGACAAGTTGCCGACCTTATCCAATATTTCAAATGGTCAGATGTATCTTGGTGAAAGTTTTCCCTTTTTACCAAATCGTATCATGCCTTTCATTAGTGATTTTTTAAGGAACACATGATCACCTATTATAAAATGCATATATTTCCACTATTGATCGGTATATATTTTATGTCAGCTAAAAGATGTTTGCATTCTTTCTTTGATGATAAGAACTTTCTCTATCGTTGCCTTAATCAAATCAGGGCCTTCTAAGTGCTTTTCCTCTAGTTCAACCCAACAAATGGTTGATCTACATAACAAAGAATGAAGTACATATAATCGAAGCATGTCGTCTAAAGTCTGAATGGTGCTTTCTGTTTGTCCATCTGTCTGTGGATGAAAGGTTGTGCTAAAGTGCAATTGGGTTCCCATCGCTTCTTGGAACTTTTGCCAAAATCGTGAAGTGAACAGAGTTCTCCGATCAAATATAATAGTCAATGGCACACCATGCAATCGTACTATCTTATCAACATATAATTGGGCATATTGGGCAGCTTAATAGCTAGTTTTCACTTCCAAAAAAAAAATAAAAATGAGCTGATTTGGTTAAGAGATCAACTATTACCCAAATGGAGTCATATCTTCGTTGTGTTCTTGACAAGTCAATTATTAAATCCATAGTCACCTATTCCTATTTCCACTATGGTAAATCTATTTATTGTAGCAATTTTATGGCTTTTGGTGCTTGAATTTCACCTGTTAGTATGCTAAGCAAGTAGACACAAATTTAGCCACATCCAGCTTCATAATTGTCCACCAATAATGCTTTTTTATATCATGGTACATTTTAGTTACCCCTAGGATGAACATTGTATGGCATAATGCATCTCTTTCATGATTCGCTCCCTTAACCCATATAATACCCCAAGTTTGATCAGTGAGATATATGTTTGACTGAGACATGATTGTATTGTTTATTTGATGGATTCTGATGGTTCTCTATGGTTGACAATATGAATGTGCTTATGTATCACTATTTGATGTGGATTTATAGTCATGATTGTTATGAGTGCTTCCATTATAAGGTTGCCATTTTTGTTCTGTTGCATATGGGAAAGCTGCCTGTGATAGGGTGGATGCTACCAATGCAAAATATTTACTCAGTTGAATATGATTCCGGTATCTGTTTTGATACTTCGACACATCTAGGGAAGTCATAGCAGATATAACTCTGGAATGAGTGTTTAGTGATGTGTATAAAAATTATATTGAAAATCATTGAAATATGAGTATTGAAATTATAGGATGATTCATAATGGTAACATATTTGATTATGTGTATGATTGAAGATATATGATATTGAAGAGACATAATATTTAACTGTGTATGAAAAAGATCTATATATGATTAGAGAGATAATCTATAATTTTATTATTGGTAATAAATTTCAGTGACACTAAATGTCTGAGAAAAGATATGCTAAGGATTTTAATCAGATAAAGTTAATGGACATTGAAGTTAAATGAATCGATGAATATATATATGTATGGTGAAATAGGAAATACATAAATGTTTCTTAATAAGTAGTAAACTGATGAATTGTTTGTCTATTAATTGTAGATTTTGATTTATATGATAATGAAAGCGATATGATTATATTTGATCTGTATTATGATGAGATAGATATGTTAATTTATAAGATATTGAATAGTATTATGATAATAGAACGGTATTATGCTTTGAGGATATATCTAAGAGTTAATGAAATTCCATTATGAGAACATAATAATTGATAGTATTAATAAATTATATGTTTTGATAGCTGGATGAACTCCTGTACTATATAATTAAGAGATAAGAGTAAGTATGGATCATAAGTTTTATAATTTTTTAAGAATTAATAACTGATATTTATATAATATTTTATTAAAGATCAAGTTAAGATTATAATAATATTTTATTAAAGATCAAGTTAAGATTATAATAATATTTTATTAAAGATCAAGTTAAGATTATAATAATATTTTATTAAAGATCAAGTTAAGATTATATTTTACTTCTCAAAAGGAGAATCCATGATTAACACAATAAGTTGGCTAGTAAGCCTATATTGTTATTAGCTGATTTATGATAGACTGTTCTTATGTGTTTAAAAAGTTATTTCATTTATTTAGTTTTTCTAAATTATGGATTGTAATTTCTGATACATTTGAAACCTAAGTGTAGTTTATGTGATAACTGACTCTGTTTGAATTGTCTGTAATTATTTTCTAATTGGTAATGCTCTAATATCTATTGATATAGTTTGTTTAAGGTGTTGGATACTAAGTGTTTGATAGTTGGATGTTTTGGATTAGTGGACATTGAATTGGAAAGGAAAAGAAGTGAATGTGGTTGTTATTAGGGGTTTTAAGGATATTATGCGAGCAAAATTTTGCAGCTCAATTTCCATAGCTTTAAAGAAGGAATTTGGAAAAGTATAAAACATGAAAGTTGTAGATTTATGTTTCATATATATGCCTGAAAATCAATTTTTTAAATGCTTATGTGTGTAAGGAGACATTTCACCTTGATCAGGACTGATTCAGGTTGTTGATTCTGCAGGTGGTATGAGATTATTTAATTATTTTGAGGATCTTAGAGGCTGAATTAGACAAAGTGTAAAATAGAAAAAAAAATGTTAATTTATATTTCAGCTAGATGTATAAAAATTAGTTTTACAATTGGATAAATAAATTTTGAGTTATATTCATATAACAAAGGTCTGCCAAGATGATACTTGCTTAGTAGCATAGTTGAATTTGAAAATTCACAATAAATTGTATAGTGCATAGATTAATTTGAATTTTGAATATGTTGTATTTTCATATATCTAGTTTAAGAAAAAAAATTAAAGTAATTTGATATTTGTAGCCGAGGATATAGCTGGTTTGACCTGTCCTGTCGAACAGAATTTTTCAGTGTGAACAGTAACGTGGCTCTATAAATAGAGGCAACCTCGTTTATTTCTGCCCAAACCTCAGTTTTTTTCATTTCTCTCCAATGTTTTCTTCAATCCTCAAACCATAGACAATTCTATTTATTTTATATGGCAATAATAATGTAATTAATGCATTATTCTTGAAAGAAAACACTTAAGGAACATCAAATGCTCAATGGATTCAAGAGATTTATGGTTTTAAGAAGAAAAGTAAATTTACCTACTTTTCTTTTTTTTATCTACTTTTATTTTTTGTATGATTTGAAGTTATTTATAGATGAATGAGTTGATTATGAGTCTTGGGTGCATGATTAAGAGTAGTTATTAAAAGTTTTATCGGTTGATTTGGAAGATTTAGCTATGAATTATTTTGTGATGAATAGTGTTATGAATAGTAGATTTTCTTTAAATCTTCTATTTTTTTTTTCTAAATAAGATTAATAAATTTAAATCAGAAATGTTGAGTATGGACTTTTAGAAGTATTAAATGTTAAAGATTGAACTTGGATCTTAGTTGGGTTGAAAACCCTAATTTTGAAAAGTAAAGATATGATGGTTCTAAGTTAAAATTGAGTTAATTTAAAATAAATTAAAGTGTTTATGAGTAATAACTAATGGATAGATTGAGGAATTGAACATTTTAAGCTAGGATTCTACTATTTTTCATAATGATTATTTGGGAATTTCTGTATAGGATGTTTGAGCCTAAGAAATGAAAGGTTTTATGCAAGTTATATTGATTCTGAGCTCTGTTGGAAAGGTCCCTATTGTACTGGTGAGTTATGAATATGTTTATTTGGTAAGTCTGATTCTTTGAAAGGATTTACCTATATTTGTATATATATAAATATATGACCATTATTCTTTTGAACAACTAATATTCTGAATACATAAAAATATGATCATTATTCTCTTGAACAACTATTATTCCGAGTACATAAAAATATGTACAGTTTAATATGAAAGTTTATATGAATTAGAATTCATTATGTTGAAAGACTATTTGGGTCTATTTATTGGTATTATATTTACCTAATTTCTAAACATTTGATTATGTAATGATAGAATGCCTTTGTTTATGGGGAAGCACCATTGGACTGTGTGCACCGGTGACTTAATTGATAGAGTTTGATTATCAGTATCCTACCCAGAGAGGACTATATACTCTGATTGTGTGCTATGATCAAGCATGCATATTTTAACCCACTTATGTTATTCTATTATTCTATCATATATACATTCTATTTATTGTCCTATTCATTGTAGGCACATTCTTATTACTGATATCTATATGAACTCTGTTAATATATATATATATTCTTATCCTTATACATTGAACCTATTGAATATCTATTGTTATATAAATATATTGATTCTGAATTATGATTCTGAACACTGAATCTTAGGTAAGGCATATTCATAATTCATTGTGTTGAAGGCTCATTTCTCTTCTGTGGATTTTCAGGTTTTGCTTTAGTTGAGATGGCCTAGAGGCAAGGTTAGATTTTCTTGGTTATTCTTGTTCTACAAAATGGTTTTGCATGTATGGTTATTGTATTTTTGTTATATGGTATATGTATTATGATTATTCTATTATAGTTGCCCCGTAGAATGAGAATGTATAGATAGAATTATGACTGTTGAATATGGGAATATTTTCGGACTTTCCCTTCTTTTAAGA
Organism: Aleurites moluccanus; assembly: GCA_948193065.1. NCBI lineage: Eukaryota > Viridiplantae > Streptophyta > Magnoliopsida > Malpighiales > Euphorbiaceae > Aleurites > Aleurites moluccanus. Next base: position 6,520 of record CANXYC011631224.1, read on the forward strand.
AATGATGGTCTACCAAAATGTTTCTGATTATTTCTGACTGATAATTGATCAAATGGATTTTGTTGTAATAAATGTTTGTATTTTGAGTTAATGGATGATTTGTATAGAGATTTCATTATATGGATTCATGTTTTTGTTATGTTCTACGGATTTTCGGTGGCCTTAAGCCTACCCATGCCTTAAGATCGTAGCACCTCAGGAATCAGGGTGTTACAAAGGTAGTATCAGAGCCAGATTTAAGATTATGGGAATATGAGTATGTTAAAGATTTAAGAGCTTAAGATCATACTGTGCATAGGAAACTACATAGCATAGGATTTCTATTTGTCTGTAATATGTTATCTCTATTATGAATTTGTGTACTGTTGTTATGGTCTTGGATATGGTAGTATTCATCTTATGGTTATTGTATCACTAAGTGAGGTGAGATATATATATAAGACTAATTATATAGATAATTGTGTTGTTAAAGGTTATGGGGCAATAATCTATTATGAGCTAAGATTTATGGATATGTTCAATGAAATGAAGATATCTGATCTAATATAGTCTTTGCAGTTGCATGGTATAGTAAGAGTTTAAGAACAAGATTATGATTGTAAGTTACCATTGATTGAGGCTTATAATGAATTGATTATGTGTTGATTGTATATTGATGTTCTATTAGTAATGAATGGTATAGCTAAATCTTATGTTAAGCATGACAATTAAAGAGTATAATAATGAGATGTACAAAATTGAGCTATAACTGATTAAAAATGGTTAAAGGGTTATGTTTGAAGATTAAGTGTTTAAAATTCAAGGATGGTAGAATGTAGTACACTATGTTTGATTAGTGAGATATATGTTTGACTGAGACATGATTGTATTGTTTATTTGATGAATTCTGATGGTTCTTTGTGGTTGACAATATGAATGTGCTTATATATCACTATTTGATATGGATTTATAGTCCTGATTGTTATGAGTGCTTTCATTATAAGATTGCCAATTTTGTTCCGTTGCATATGGGAAAGCTGTCTGTGATAGGGTGGATGCTACTAATGCAAAATATTTACTCAGTTGAATATGGTTCTGATATCTGTTTTAATACTTCGGCACATCTAGGGAAGTCATGGCAGATATAACTCTAGAATGACTGTTTAGCGATTTGTATAAAAATTATATTGAAAATCATTGAAATATGAGTATTGAAATTATGAGATGATTCATAACGGTAACATATTTGATGATGTGTATGATTGAAGATATATGATATTGAAGAGACATAATATTTAATTGTGTATGAAAAAGATTTGTATATTATTAGAGAGATAATCTATAATTTTGTTATTGGTAATTGATTTCAATGACTCTAAATGTCTGAGAAAACATATGCTAAGGATTTTAAATCAGATAAAGTTAATGGACATTGAAGTTAAATGAATCGATGAATATATATATGTATAGTGAATTAGGAAATGCATAAATATTTCCTAATAAGTATTAAACTGATGAATTGTTTGTCTATTAATTATAGATTTTGATTTATATGATAATGGAAGCGATATGATTATATTTTATCTGTATTATGATGAGATAGATATGTTAATTTATAAGATATTGATTAGTATTCGGATAATAGAACAATATTATGCTTTGAGGAAATATCTAAGAGTTAATGAAATTCCATTATGAGAACATAATGATTGATAGTACTGATAAATTATATGTTTTGATAGCTGGATGAACTCCTATACTGTATAATTAAGAGATAAGAGTAAGTATGGATCATAAGTTTTACAATTTTTTAAGAATTAATGACTGATATTTGTATAATATTTTATTAAAGATCAAGTTAAGATTATTTTTTACTTCTCTAAAGGAGAATCCATGATTAACATTATAAGTTGGCTAGTAAGCCTATATTGTTATTAGCTGACTTATGATAGACTATTCTTATGTATCTAAGAAGTTATTCCATTTATTTAGTTTTTCTAAATTATGGATTGTAAGTTCTGATACATTTGAAACCTAAGTGTGGTTTATGTGATAACAGACTCTGTTTGAATTGTCTGTAACTATTTTCTAACTGATAATGCTCTGATATCCGTTGATATAGTTTGTTTAGGGTGTTAGATACTAAGTGTTTGATAGTTGAATGCTGTCACACTCCAACTCCAGTGGTGGGACGGTCCTAGGGCAAGGGTAGGCTTAAGGCCACCATAAACCCGTAGAACTCTCATATCATAGATCTCATTAATATTATACATTCCTATCAAATACATATATCATACCACAATCATTTCTATGATCAATATAAGCATCATTTATTTATTTACTATATCATTTCATAATATTCTCTTATTCCTTACTGATCAAAAGATGCATCTCACATTACTAAGGAACAAGAGTACTCAAAAGATAACAATTCAAACATCAAAATATTATCATCCTCAAATGACTAACTACGAAGCTCTAGAGTAAACTTCAATACATTTTGTGTCATTTTACCATACAATGAATATACAAAATCATATGTCAAAATAATTATAATGAAGGCTTCTTGGAAGAATGAGTCAAGAAGCTTGATCTTCTCTATTAGCCCCCTCACGAGCTACACTATCACCTGAAATCCACAGAAGAGGAGTGAACCTTCAACTCAGTAAGATATGAACATGCAATAAGAAAGAAATACATATACATATATATATAAATATATATCCGAAAGAAATATCCATATCGAGAACATGGGTAAGAATCAGAATGTGGTTAGGCTTACAAAGAAATAGAAGTGCTCACAATCAAATAGCACTATCAAATATCATGGTAGAACTACAAAATGAATCAGTAGCCATGCTACCTATCATAACATAGCGCATCAGTAGTCCTTGCTACCCTATCGCAAACTCGTGCTTGGCCAGACATACGCCTAAAGCTCGTGGTCCCCTCTAGGTGGAACATTGATAAAAATCCTATCAGCTGGGTTCCCAAAGTGCACGATGGACCAATGAATTTACTCTCATTGGGAAGAGCATTCTATCCATATGGTCATATGGTTCCATCTCATAAGAACATATTGGTCAGAAGACCATCAACATATCTCATAATTTCAATCAATTTTAACAAGTATTAAGCAAGTAGGAATAATGTGATCTTGATCCAAGAAAATTAACCAAGTTATTTACATTATATACATATACATATACATGGTAATTTCATGAACAAATGATAAATCTCAGTTTTAGGATATCATAGGATTTTTTTTTTATTTACAGTCTGGTAATAGGATATCAAGCATGTAGGAATCAAATGGGTTAACATTTAGAATACTTGGTCATGTTATCTCAATGAAGCAAAGACAATGCAATGTTCATACTTACCTTAACACAGTTTCTCCTTAAGTTTCCTTTAACAGATTGCTCAACTTCAAACTCTTTAATTTTCTTGATTTTCTCTTCCTAAGAAATTTCCCAAATATACAAAATTAGGGATTTTCCCAAATCAATAATATTCAACATGATTTCTGAATATTTAACCATCTTAGAGTTTCTATTCTTAATTCCCAACATCAATTTAATTCATCTCTTAAAGAAAATTATGCATTAAATTCGAATTTACTGTTCATGTTACTATTCATGACAATCCATTAATTCTGATTCCTCCAATATTAATTACAATGTATAACCTTAAAATGTTTGCAATAAATTCCTTACACCCATAATTAATTATTCTAACTGCTAGATTTAATTAATCTTAAAAGAATATGAAATTTGAAGAAATTTACCTTATTTCTCCAAAAACTGACTTCCTAAAATATCTTGCTTAAATCTGATGATTCCTACCTTGAAATATGCTAATCTAAAGGTCTAATACATTAATTTTGAATATTAATGCCTTAAACAAGAAATGGAACTGATCTGAGAAGAATAAAAGAAGAACGAAGAAAAGAAGAAAGAATATCGTGTAGAAAGTCGTCACTGGCCACTGGGTTAAATAGGCCACTGCCCAAAATCCAGCTTGCCAGCGCGCCTCGCCAACCTGCCTTAGCAATGTTACATCGCATAAGCTAGCTCGCCATTCTCACTTCGCATTTCCCAGCTCGCACTTCCCAACTTCGCCAAACTGATTTGGCAATGCCACTTCGCAAAAGCCACTTCGCTATTCCAGCTCGCATATGCTGCCTCGCCAAACTCTCCTAGTAACTCTTCCTCGCATATGCCACCTCGGCAATGCCTCTTCGCCCCTTCGCCAACTCGCTTCACCTATCTCCCTCTTTGCCAAACTCTGCTCGCGAATTGCCACTTCACACATTCCCTCTTCGCATACTGCCTCTTCGCATAATGCCACCTCACCTTTCCTCTTCGCCAAATCCTCTTCGCCTAACTCCACTTCGCATATGCCACCTCGCATATGTTTTTTCGCCAAATCCCTCTTCGCCAAATTCCTCTTTGCATATGCTACTTCACATATGTCTCTTCGTCAATTGCCACTTTGGCAATTTCACATCGCTACTTCGCTAGCTCGTATTGCCAGCTCGCATATTGCCGGCTCACCATAACAAGATCCTACTAAGCTAAAACTCTTCATCGGCAACTGATACTTAACCAGCTCGCAAAAGAGCTACAAACATTCAAACTTTTTGATTCTTTTTATCACTTAAAATAAACATACAAAGGCTGAACATATCAATAAGTCAAATCACAAGAGCAACTACACAGACCATGGTGACTCTCTAAATGTCATCCTGACTTACTGCCCATAATCCATCCGAATAGGTCTGATAATTTCCATTCTCCATTGAGATATACTTATCCAAAATTCCTGAAATTTTACAGCCAATAACACAACACATAAAGAAACATTTTTCATGTTTACACCATTGGCTCAATATGCCTCAGGCATCCCTAGAAAATTCAAATACACACAGACTTCCTGTAGAAATACTCAATCAGACAAGTCCTGCTCAAAGGGACATAACTCATCACACACACAGAATTCTGCCAAGCCATTTTACAGAATTTCATATGAGACATAGATTCACAACTTCTATGTTCTACACTTTACCAAATTATTTCTTTAAGAACCTACAATCAACCTCACAAATTCTTACAACTAGAAATTACTGCATCTTCTCAAAACATTCATATCCTTAATTAATTTAAATTCATCAAATACAAAATAAATAAAATACAACAAAAAAGATAGATATTACATTATTCCCCCCTTAAATAAATTCATCCTCGAATTTATAATAATCTACCTTAAGCCTGAAATAAATGGGGATAAATATCTTGCATGCTTCGCTCACTTTCCCACATACACTCTTCCATAGCTTGGTTTCTCCACAAAACCTTAACCATTGGTATCTCTTTATTCCTTATCTTCTTAACCATTCGATCCACAATGAAAATTGGCATTTCCTCATACGTCAAATCCGGTTGAAGGTCCACTTCTGACACTTGTAGCACATGCGAAGGATCGGCAACATACTTCCGAAGCATCGATACATGAAATACCGAATGTACCTTATCCATGCTAGGAGACAATGCCAACTTGTAGGAAACCTCCCTAACCTTACTCAAAATCTCAAAAGGTTCGATAAATCTTGGAGACAACTTGCCTCTCTTGACAAACCGTAAAACTCCTTTCATTGGAGAAATCTTTAGAAACACAAGATCTCCAATGGAAAACTGAAGATCCTTTCTCTTTGGGTCAGCATAACTCTTTTGTCGACTGAAAGTTGTCTTTAATCTTTCTCGAATCAATGGAACCCTTTCTAAAGTATACCTTATCAATTTCGATCCTTCAATATGCTTTTCTCCAACTTCATCCCAACACAATGGAGATCTACATTTCCTTCCATACAAAGCTTCATAAGGAGACATTTGAATCGTGGAATGATAGTTGTTGTTGTAGGCAAATTCAATCAATGGCAAGTGATCATCCCATTTCCCTCCAAAGTCTAGAATGCACATCCTCAGCATGTCTTCTAGAGTTTGAATGGTCCTCTCCGATTGTCCATCTGTTTGCAGATGGAAGGCTGTGCTGAAATCAAGCTGAGTACCCAGACATTCTTGCAATTTCTGTCAAAACCTCGAGGTAAACTGAGTACCTCTATCTGATATGATTGAAACTGGTACTCCATGAAGTTTGACAATCTCATCAACATAGAGCTGGGCATAGTGAGAAACTCCATAAGTCATCTTGACTGGTAGGAAATGGGCCGACTTGGTTAATCTATCCCCAATGACCCATATCGAGTCATAGCCTCTTGAAGTTCTTAGCAAACCAACCACAAAATCCATGGTCACCCTCTCCCATTTCCATTCAGGCAATGGCAACTCTTGGAGTAGCCCTGATGGCTTCTGATGCTCGAACTTGACTTGCTGACAAGTTAGGCATTTGGATACATACTCCGCATCATCTCTTTTCATTCCACTCCACCAATATGAATTCTTGATATCATGGTACATCTTTGTTGCACTTGGATGCACATTATACTTGGCATGATGTGCTTCCTTAAGAATCATATCTCTTAACCCATCAACTGCTGGAACACATAGCCTGCTACCATACCTTAACATGCCATCAGCCACATTAAATCTTGGAGCTTTTTCTAATCCCACATCATCCCTTATCTTAACCAACTGAGGGTCTCTATCTTGAGCTTCTCTAATTTGATCAATGAGAAGCGGCTTAACTTGGAAGTTTGCCAAAAGCACTCTGAATCTGATAATTCCAAACTGATTCCCATATCATACAATCTCTGCACTTCCCTCACTAGAGGCCTTCTACTCACTTGAATATGGGATAAGCTCCCCAAGGACTTCCTACTCAATGCATCGGCTGCAACATTGGCTTTGCCTGGATGATAAAAGATTTCACAGTCATAATCCTTAAGCAATTCGACCCATCTTCTTTGCCTAAGGTTAAGATCCTTCTGCTAGAAGATATACTTCAATCTCTTATGATCTGTGAAAATTTCACACTTCTCACCATACAAGTAGTGTCTCCAGATCTTCAATGCAAACACTACTGCAGCCATCTCAAGATCATGAGTTGGATAATTCATCTCGTGCTTCCTCAACTGCCTAGAAGCATAGGCTATCACTCTTCCATGCTGCATAAGTACACAACCAAGCCCTACTCTCGATGCATCGCAATATACCGCATATCCTCCTTCACCCAATGGCAAAGCTAAAACAGGTGCCGTGGTGAGACAAGTCTTGAACTTCTGAAAGCTCTCTTCATAAGCATCCGACCATAGAAATTTAACTTGCTTCT
>CANXYC011631230.1:0-31462 GCA_948193065.1 Aleurites moluccanus
AAGAAGATCCCCACAATCCGGTTCAGCCACTTCCACTTCCATTTCACCTTCCTCCTCAAAAAGGTCAACATTAGGTTGATATGAGTCACCAACCTCCTCCCATTCCCGTAGGGTCATTATTCTTCTATTTGGACAATTTGCTTGAAAATGCCCTATACCATGGAACTTAAAGCATTTGGAGTTTGTGGGGTTGCTTCTAGGCTGAATGGGGTTTTGAGGTCTTGGTTCAAATGGCTTTTTGTCTTGGTATTTGTTTGCCTCGGGTTTAGGTGGGTAAGTGTTTGGCTTAGTGTTAGGTTCAAATTTAGGTGGGGGTTTGTAAGTGGAGACATTAGGGGCTGGTTTGTAATGAGTGAATCTAGGTGTGCTTCTTTGCTTCTCTACTTTGAGGGCAAGTTTGAACACATCATTAAGATCAACATAAGAGTGGAGTTCTATGGTGTGGGCTATGTCACGGTTTAGGCCTCCCAAAAACCTAGCTATGGTGTGCTCTCTAGGTTCGACCTCATCACACCTAATCATCATCTCAAATTCACGAATGTATTCACTCACACTCCCCTTCTCTTGCTTCAAGGAGTGTAATTTGAGGTACAAGTCTTGTTTATACTCCACGGGCAAGCCACGTTGAAATCTAAAAGATTGAAGAAGGAAGAAAGTCAATTTGAGGCTTCCTTCGTGTATATAATCAGAGCACAAAGAAACGGCAGAGTAGGGAGAAAGAGTTTTAAGAGAAAAGAAAATAAAGTGCAAGTACTTCAAATTTAAAGAGTTAAAAGGAGAGAGAAAAGGAAAATAGTTAAAAGGAAAGAAGTGTTCATCATATCATTCATCAAGTTGTCTTACAAAACCTTAAGGAAGAATATATATTCATCTTTCCTTAGGTTGGCCGAAATCCAAAAGAGGCATGGTCATTTGAAATTCAAACCTTTCTTTTGTGTCAAGCAATTTAGCAAAAACCATGATCACAAGTTATGACAACTCTTACAAAACTATCTTAAGTAAAGCCCATATCCTTCCTTATCTTTCTTTAGTGTAACACAAAAGAAAGATACAAAAAAGGTAAAATCCAAGGAAGTTAGGTCTTTTGTCTCCTCTGCTATTTCTGGTTAAGGATAAATCTGCTTTTAGCTTGTGTGTCCAGAAATAGCAAAGAGACTAATATGGATAGTTGAAATATTCTTCATTACAAATAAATCTCAAAATACATAATTATAACTTAAACAAAATAAATAAAGATGATTAGACTATGTGGCCGGCCTATCATGAATGAGTGTGAGTCCAATTCCATGGTGGGTTATCAACTTGGTGGCTTCTTAAGTGGGCTTCAACTTATGGTTCATGGTTGGGCCGAATGCATCACCAATTATCCTTTGACCTTTGTGTTTTAGAATAAAGCTCAAAATCCAAATAACTTTGGCCCACCTTACTTTAGGAATCAATTTCCTAGGAATTTGCAAAGCATAACTTTTCCTAAAGCCTATAATAGAGTTAGGTGTCATTTTCCCAATAAACCTAGAATAGAGTTAGGTGTGTTTTTCCCTATAAAATCTAGAATAAAGTTAGGTTTTTCTTTCCCCTAAAAACCTAGAATAGAGTTAGGTTTTCTTTTTCATGCACTAATCCCTTTCCTTATCTTTAAAAGGTATCAATGGCCAACCCAACTAATATGGATACCATGGACACATTTCTCACCACCCTCATCAAAAGGCAAGAGGGGAATTTTGAAGCCATGCTCAATTCCACCCTTAGTGCTCAACAAATCCGTTTTAATGAAGCCTTGATCGCTCAACAAGCCAGCTTCAATGAAAGATTGATCGCTCAACACTGACCGCTCAACAAACCAGTTTCCACAATGCACTGGCCTATGTGACCAAAGCCTTGAATTCCCAAATTGATGAAATAAAATCCATGAATCAGACCAGGCCTAAACTGGCTGATCCAAGCTCTTCAAATACATCTCAAGTTAACCTGACCAACACCAACCCTTCCTTTTCCTTGAATCATTTTCAATGTAAGGAAACTTTCACTCATTCACCCATGGAAAAGTCTGTGAAGCACAATACTGTTGTGTTAGAACAAGGTTACATAATGGAGAAAAGATACAAGCAGAATAACACCTTCACTTCCATTACCTCTACTAAACAGAAGAGTCAGCCTTTGAAAAGAAAATTCACGGATTTGGGTATGACCTTGAGCTTCGTTTACAAGAAGGCTTTGGAATCTAAATTGGTCACACCTTTAGAATCAAAGGCACCTCCTAACCCTTTGCTTAAAAGCTGGAATATGAATGAGTATTGTGATTGTCATCAAAGTGTTGTGCATGAAACAGATGTGTGCAAGAACTTAAGACACAAAATCCAAGATCTCATTGACATTGGAGATATCCTTCCCCTGGTTTGATACCTGACGCCCCTATTTACCTTCGAACCGTCATCAATCCCTTCAGGTCTGAAGATTCAGATTAGGCGGAAAGTAAGTGGAAATAGACCCCACCTCATCAACCAACCAAAGCCCAAATAAGCATAGCTTATGGAGGAATTCAAGCCCAGTTAATCTGACCTGTCTGAGATTGAATTCAAATCAGAGTCTAAATCCAAGTATGAGTCTAAGTTTAGTCATGAGTCAAGTCAAAGTCTAAATCTGAGTCATAGTTAGAGTCTTTTGAGTCTCGTTTCTTCTCATTTCCTTTTTTGAGTCTGTAATCGACCTTTTTGGTCTTTCCTACAATGTTGATGTAACCATGGATGATGGTACTCTTTTTCATAATAAAAGTTTGAATTCTTCTTACATCTTCCTTGTTTTATCCAATCTGAGTGAAAAAAAAATGGTGGAAAAGAAAAAAGAAAAAAGGAAAAAAGAATCAATTAACTTTGGCATAGATAATGAACTAAAAATTGCATACATGACATCATCATTTTGCAAGGCTTCTTTATTCAAAACAGTTCAGGAATTTTTAGATGGCTTTGCCTAAGGACCCGAGCATATGACGAATATTGATCCAAGTATAACAGTACATAAGATTCCAACCCTAGAGAATATGAAGCCTGTAAAGCAGAGCTTGTGAAGATTAAAGGCAAAATGGTCTCTCAAGAAGTTGCCAAGTTGTTGAAAAATGGTTTTATCAAGCCTATTATTTACCCCTCGTGGTTAGCCAAAATAGTGCATGTACCTAGGAGGATGGGAAGGAAAGGGTGAGTGTGGACTACAGAGATTTGAACAAACCTTGCTGAAGGATGATTTCCCTTTATCTAACATCGACTTGTTGGTTGATCACATAGCAGGATCAGAGACAGTCTTTTGGACTGATCTGTATGCAGGATATAACTGGATCCAGGTGTACCCTCCCGATAAAAAAAAAACAGCCTTTGTGACAAAATGGGACACCTACTGTTACAAGGTCATGCGTTTTGGTTTAAAGAATGTCGGTGCAACATACCAGAGAATGGCTACAACTATATTTCATGGCATGATTCACAAGGATGTGGAAGTATACGTTGATGACATGGTTATCAAGTCCAAAACAGCTGAAGGACACATAAATGCATTAAGGAGTTTCTTCCTTAGGTTGAGACAGTACAATCTAAAGTTGAATCTGGCAAGTGTATTTTGGTGTGTCCTCGGGTTTGTTCCTGGGTCACATGGTAAGTAAAAAGGGATAGAAGTAGACCCAGCTAAATCAGGAGCCATCTTAGAGGTGCCAGCTCCAAAAACATAGAAAGAGATTAGGGGATTTATAGGGTGTTTGCAGTACATCAGTCGATTCATTTCTCAACTGGCTGACGTTTGTGGACCCATTTTTAAGTTATTAAAGAAAGGATCTCCTAAGGAATGGAATGATGAATGTCGGCAGGCTTTAGAAAAGATCAAACAGTACTTGCTAAATCCTCCTTTCTTGCAACTGTCTAGGCCTGGTAAACCTTTGCTGTTATACCTTTCTGTTACTCAAGAAGCCATGAGAGCAATGCCTGCACAGAATGCCAAAAATTCTTATAAAGAGAATGTCATTTATCATTTGAATAAGCAAATTCTAGCTCATGCTCAAGTACAACCAAATTAAGCAATTGTGCCTAGCTTTAGTTTGGTGTCACAACCCACTTTTGAGCCACGACGGTCCTAGGACACGGGTAAACTTAAGGTCACCGAAAACCCGTAGAACTCATGAACAGTCTATTTATCAATCATTCAATCAATATTAATTCATTAATCAATACTTAAATCTCATTTATTACTTATAAATTTTGCAGAAATTTTGCCAGAGTTCCCTTTGTAATTTTAACCTTAATCCCGACCCAAAACCGGGTCTCTCAAAATTACACAACCTGCACTAAAAATTATTTTACACTCTCAATAATTTGCCAACCTTATACCCTCAACTTCACAGTTCAACAGTCATACATAGCACTTCAAAATCTTTTTCAAAATATGTAAATTTCATTTTTATCATTTACTTCTGTCACTGTTTTTATCACTTTGTTATCATTGACATTTTCAATCATTATGCATTTCACATTACATTTTGAATGTCACTGTAATATTAAATATTTCATTGTTCATACATCATTAAATATGATACTCAATTATCTAATCATACACAGTATCATGGAGCTCTAAGAATTGTCACTAATGACCTTTAACAAATACAATTCTACCTCGATGTACTTGATATCCCAAGTCGGAAAAGAAATTGACTTGGAATCAGCTTCCTCTAACACATCCCTATAAAAATTATAAACCACTAATTTGGTGAGTATAAAATACTCAGTGAGCATGTATACATCATTATATATGAGATATAAGCATATGATAATAAAATATATCAACGGTAAGCAATAAGATATAAGTTTGGAATCAATGAACAGGTAAACAATACTCGTATCATGTAGATAAGACAGATAAAGAGCCCTGAAACACGTAAATTATGTGTAAACACACAGTCAATCTCATATCAGTATCAGTAAGTATAAGATTGATCATGTTTTACGGCCAGGACCAATAACCCTTTCTAACTAGGGCATCAGTAAACAATGTGCACATTGCCGACAGTATGTACCCACTATCCTGTCGGAAATACAGCTCTGTTAAATCCACATGTAAATAGGCCAATGGAAATCAATAACAGTATTAAGTATGCATTAAGAACATTTCGATACAATGACTTTCGATACACAAGTTTACTTATCAATTAGTACACAAAAGGCATTTCAATATCAATAGCAATCAATGAATATGGATAAATTTCAATCTTTAGGAAGATCAAATAATGATCAACAATAATAAGTGGCGTTTCATCAAGAAGGAAACATACTCATTGGGTCAACAAATTAAAACATGATATGCATAATGATGTATACATTACTCACCTTAGCTTATAACTTGTTTGTATATTTCCCTTTTCCTTTATTCTTGATTCTTTGCCTTATCTCTTTTGACACCTATCACATCTCTTATTCATTCTCAACTCTACATATCAAATTAATTTCTATTTAGATACTATTTAACATAAAATTACATTACCTAAACTTATATTAAAGAATATTTCTCAAATTTCCAAGTTATTAGGATTTTTCTGTGCAAAATTCTTTATTGGCAACCTGTGTTTCATTACTCATATCTCTCTACAATTATCCAATTGCTTCAATTCTTGTCCCTAATTAAACTTAACATATAGAGTTCTAACATATCTAAATTTCACATTAAACTCATTACTACATAATTTATGGTGTTAATTTAAACTTAGTGTTACAACCAGTCCTGCTGTCTGCATTCTGTCTACAAATCTTATTCTGACAGGTACTGTTCTTTTGCTAATAACTTAATCAATACTTAACCAATTACTGTAATTCCTTTTCCTATTGAAAATAGACATATAAAATTATAATATATCCAAATTTTAGAATTTTTGGATCATTGTACAATTATTAGTGAATTTCCAAAGTTAAATTTTCGCCCTGAAATCTCTATCCAGACATACTCTGTTTTCATGCCTATAATTAATTTCGTACTCATCCAATTACAAAAAATTTTACAGTCATTTAGATTACACATAAATGATCATCTTTCATATTTAACACTTTCTCTAATTCAGAATTTAAGATCCTCATATTAATAGAACTCTGTAACCTATATTTTGTTAAACAGTCATTCCGGGCAGTCTACACTTATGACCTAATATCTCATAAACCACAATTTCAATTGCAAAACCCTTTTACAGGCTTATATATAAGACATAAATGAACACTTTTCATGTAGAACACTTCTTCTAATTTTGTCTCTAATGGTCTGTACAATAAATATACAGTAGTATTTTCTAGAAAATCTAATTTCAGGTCAGTCACGGTTTTTACCCAATAAATCTTTCCTCACTTCGAATTTCCAAAATTTATTTTACAGGCATTTAATTAATATATTTATCTACAACTTTTATGTTTTAATTATCCTCAAATTCAGTCATTAAAATTTCGGAATAATAGCCACAAGTTTCTACCTCAAATTTGATTTCAAAAACTATATTAACTCTAGCTCATTCTTTACATTTTTAACTTAATTACCTCAATTATTTTCCAAATCAAACCTTAGAACTCTTAAATACAATTAAAAATTATAAGTTTAGAATTATTATCTCAAATCAAAATACTTGAATCCCACCTCCTTTTGCTCCACCAAAAGCTTCAACACTATTTTTCTATCATATTTTCTTCATAAAACTTCTTCCTTCTTCACTTCTCTAACTTTTTTTGGTTATTTTTTGGAAAAGTTGGAAGACATATTTCTTTGGCTTTTTTCCTCTCCATGGTTCGGTTTTCCTTCTCCAAAAATGGCAGGCAACATATACTTATCATCTTTTCAAAAGCCAACCAAAATTTGAAGATAAAAAAATAATAGAAAATTCTTGGCACCTTTCCAATTAATTTATAAACCAATTAATCATTTTCTATCAAAAATCTCATCCCTCCACCACTATGGCCGGCCATCTAGCTTGTTTCTAGAATGGGTGGGTCCCACAACTTTGTTTAATTGCACTTTTGGCTCAAAATTTTTCTTATTTGTATTTTTGACCCAAAACTTTATGTAATTTATTTTATCTATTCTGTTTAGATTCAACCTCAGGTGTGGGTAGTAAAATATCTTATTTTAAGTTGTTCTATCATTTAAAAATAGTTATGGGTTATTTCTGGATCCCAGACAGTGGATTTCTAAAATTGCCCCCAAAGTTGTCTTTATTTATAATTTTGCCATTACTCTTATTTTTAGTGTTCTAAAATATTTTTCAACTCTTTATTTTCACCATAATTTCACATAAAATTAACTTATTTAATCTCCCCAAGCCTGGGTCAGAAATTCTTAAATTTTCCGGACTGCTATTTTCCTGATAGTGTTTTCGATACCGATGATTTTCGGAAAAGTTTTGCATCTGCATTCTAACTGTGTCTCTAAAATTATTTTTTATTATTTCAATGCTTTTAAACCATAAACTGAGAATCAATTCATGCATACAAGATGGGGCTTCCTAGGGTATTACATTTGGGCATGACATAAGCTTCAACATTAATTAAGTTATTTCATTACTTATGTTCTTGTAGACAAGAGCCCCTTGAAATTCTTTATGGAGAGGTCAGTTCTTGATAGCAAAATGACACGTTGAATGGTAGAACTGGTGACATTTGATCTAAAATATGTACTTAAGAAAGACATTTCAACAAGAGAGTAACTGTCAGAGGGTTGGAAGAAGACAACTTGGTATTAAAAGAAAATCAGAGCTCCTGTTCAAGAGCCAATAGGAAAATTTGAGCCTAATTGGGCTGGCTTGCATGTGTCAAAGAAGATCTTGTATAATGGAGGTATTCTACTCATGGATTAGATGGAAATGAATTTTTTTCAAACCATTATAATCAGATGATGCATTGTATGAACAAAACTACGAGGACCTGATTTTTTCAAAAGAAAATTTTGATGTGTGAAAAAAAAATGCAAATGGAGATACGTAGGGAGCCCACTTTGGGTACAGTGTAAAACATAATAAAATTATCATTTTCTGTGCCTAGATTAATTGGTTCATGCTCGCTAAGTTGAAAACCTGAATAAGATGGCTCAGGCAAAAATTAGAGCAGCTCGGCGAGTTGAAAATCCTAAAGGGCAACTCAGGCAAAAATTAGAGCATCAAAAAAAAAAAAAAAAAAAAAAAGAAAAGAAAAAAAAAATCATAATTTTTTCTGAGTCAATCATCATAGCAAAAGTTGCTAACAAGTTCTCGTCTAAATCATCAAAGTCATTTCAGTATCTTGGTGTCAAACGATTGTCATGTTAATCTGTCACGTTTCTTAGCTAATTAGCTAAGTTATCTTTGTCCCATATCAAGGGTATGTCCTTTTGTGTCAATTGTCACATCTCTTAGTTAAAGCAGTTAAATGGCTAAACTACCTTAATCTCTCGTCAGGGGGCATATTTTCTAAAGTCAACATCTAGTCACTGTGGCTAAATCCATCATTAAAGGATAAGTAATCCAAAGTCATCATTCCTTGAGTCGATTGTCCAAATCATCAAATCAAAAAGTTTTTTTCTTTCATGATGAATGACTTTTCTTTCAAGTCATTTGACTCGTGTGTTGGTTCCAAAGAATCCAACAAATAAAGTGTCAGTCAAGTCATTAACCCGTGTGTCAGTCCTACTGGTCCAAATCGACAAAGTGTCAGCTCTAAAAATCTTTTCAATCTCAAACAGTAGGAATAGCTCCGCTTGTTTTTTTCATAAGACAAACTCATAAAACTTCCCATTTCCCAAAAGCAAGTCCAAACTCAAAGGGCAAAGCAGAAAGGATTCAATGATTTAAGTAAAAAGTATTCAGATTCCTCTGATCTTCATCAGTGAAACCAAAGTCGATTCTCAAGTGATATTTGGATCGTCTGAATAGCGAAGCCCTCATTACCAAATTTAAAACCTATTGCCCTTTTGAAGTTGGGTCAAGTATGGAATCAAAAGTGGATCAGGAATCAAGGTCCATGAGCCTAAGCAGCCAAGTTATCTTTTTAAAGGTCCGAACCCATCTGAAAAAAGCTTCTAGCATGAGACAGAGCCAACCACAAATTCATTTTTCATAAACCTCATTGAACAAATTCATCTTTGACAAGAACTAAGCAGATAAACTCTCATAGCTAACCCTTCGGTCCAAATTAAAACC
Organism: Aleurites moluccanus; assembly: GCA_948193065.1. NCBI lineage: Eukaryota > Viridiplantae > Streptophyta > Magnoliopsida > Malpighiales > Euphorbiaceae > Aleurites > Aleurites moluccanus. The sequence goes on from CANXYC011631230.1 coordinate 9,176, forward strand.
AATCTACATAGCCTTCCATATGGTGTCTAAAATCTAACCGACAGGACTAACTCACATAGTTGACCTTTAAGAGTCCAAAACTATTTTGACAAGGCATACCTGACTTTAGCCTTCCAAGTTAATATTTGAACCAATACTGAGCATGACATCATCCTCAATCTAACATACTCGGTCAAAATTGAATGTGGCTTCAAAACCTTACCTCTCCGTTGTCACTACCTAACAAATTGCCAACTCCCTTTTAAACCTTAATGACCACTAAAGTGATATAAGTCATCATTCCTCAAAAGCAGGCCGTCTCTTCGAATCACAGTCCTAAAAAATGGATCATCTCCACAAGAACCCAAGTGCAGCTCTTAGTCCAAACCCTATTCAAATCCATGATCCAAGATCAACCATAGTCTCAACCTATAATCCAAGATAAAGTCCCAAACTTACCTTTTGATCCAAGATCAAACCATATTCAAATCCATGATACAAGATCAGCCAAAGTCTCACCGTTTGATCAAACCTGATGCAACCTTTGATCTAAGATCAACGCCCTTAATCTCACCCTCAAAGACCAACAAAATGACCAATTCACCCCTTTCCACAAGTCACCTTCCTTCAAAAAGTGGGACATCCTGCTAAAATTTCAATCATCAATCTGACATAAAATTGTCACCTTACAATGCATATCAGCCTTTCACTGGTTCAAGGTATTAGATTTGTCAAAACATGTATTAGAAATAGGATGCACATGCAAAATTCAGAGTTTCAATTAGTGTCAATCAAAGCTCATTAAACCCTCAAAGGGTAAATGCATTTTCCAAACTAGAATGGAATCAGGTTTGCTTTTTTCAAAAAAAAAAAAAATGATTGCCTAAAGAGCTTAGGTTTTCACTTCTAGCTTAATATAGAGTTAGGACATTGCATCTCATTAAGTTCTTTCCGATTTAAGGCATCCTAAATTGCATTATTTCCTCAGACTTTAGAAAATCTCTTAAGTCATGCATCATTTCCTTTAACTCAAAGGTTCAGAAGTCATATATCATTAAAGTCTCACTCGTTTAATTTTGAACTCGCCAAACCAAAAATCATTTTAAGCCCAAGCAGTCTTTGGCAAACCAACAATCATTTTGCCAAAAATCATTTTGAGCTCAAGCAGTTCTTGGCAAAACAAAAAATCATTTTAAGTCCAAGCAGCCCTTGGCAAAGTAACAATCATTTTAAGCCCAAGCTGCTCTTGGCAAGCTAAAAATCATTTTAAACCCAAGCAGCCCTTAGCAAGTCAAAAAATCATTTTGAGCTTAAGCAGCCTTTGGCAAGTATAAAATCATTTTGAGCTCAAGCAGTTCTTAGCAAAAAAAAAAAATCATTTTAAGTCCAAGCAGCCCTTGGGGAAATCAAAATCCATTTTCACCTGATTTCATTTTGAAAAATGTCTGAAATCAAAATCTATTTTCCATCTATCTCCAGACCTTGCAAGGTGCAATCATAATACATTCTTTTGTTCCAAACAAATGGGAATAGCCCAGTTCACCTACATTACGTGTGTCATTTAAAATGGACAGCCGTGATGGGGGAAGCTGTGAACACTCATTTCTTACACCCCTTGGACTCGTGCCAACCCGAACGGTACTTATCGGGACCAAACTCGCGCTCGGACAGACTCAGAACGGCCTCGGAACGAAGTCGGACCAGAGCCGCCACACTCTAGGCATGGCATTGCTGCTCGCCACCCTCTCTGGGCGACAATTGCCATGCCCAAGGGTGACAGCATGGCTCTTTGCCACTGTTGCCGTCCTCCTTCAGTCCCTGTGCCGCCAAGGCCTCCGGCGGCGGTGGCGTCCCCCTCCTGTGGCAATGGCTCCTCTTTCCGGAGGCAGCTCCCTTCCAAACATGTTTTCTTCCGAATCTCACATTAGAAAATGATGAGATTTGACCCCCGAAGCTTCTATTATAAATAGAAAGCCTCCTCTCGCCTTCCAGAAGAACAACACAAAAAATCATCTAGCTTGAGTTTTCACTATTTGATTTCATCTTTTCCCTTTCCAATTCATATTTTTCTTCTTTCTTTAGATCTCTTTGAGTTTAAAGAGTTGCTATTAAAGGCATGTGGAGTCTCAAAATTATTTTTCTAAGCAAAGTTCCTCTGCCGGTTTGTTTTCTTAAGAGCTAAGAAGACATTTCGATCCATTTCCCGGGTTTCATCCATTCCAAGGTAGAACTCCAATCCGGAAGAGCACTTCGTCTGCCAACGCCCCTAAGAAATTGGGCAAAGGTATCGTCTCCTAACTCATCTTCTTTACTTTGATAGAGCATCAAGATAAAGAACCAAAACTTGATAAATAGGGCATAAAATCAACCCTCCTTCGCGAGAAGGAAGAATTGCGTGAGTTTTGATTCTCATTCAACGGGATACGCAGACAAGCTGTATAAAAGTTTTAAATCCAAAAAAGACAAATCTCTTTTGCTTTGATTATTTGCTTTACTTTATTCGTTGAATGTATTTTTTGAGAAATGTGTGATCAACCTAGAACCCATAAGGGCTCAAGTTGATATGCTCTATTTTGGGATTTTGAGGTGTAATAATTTACTTTTATCGCTTTCTTTTAATTGTTTTACTTGATTGATTACATTTCAATTGTTCATCCATTTATTTACTTGCTTATGCATCTTATGTGTCATTCTTTAATTGCTCATGAAAATCATTTTAAATTAATGTTAAAATTAAAAGTCAAGTTTAACTGAAAATCTAGTCCCCGAATCCTCTTTGGTTTCAAAGACTAATGTACTTTTTTCCTTTGGGATAAAATTGGAGTCAAAATGAGTTTTTATCTTAAATTTTCCCAATAAAAATAACTTAAGATGGGGATTTTAAAAAATCAAAATCACTTTCAAAATAAAAGGCGCTAAGATTATCTCATCCGTGAGAAATTATCCCAAATGAACATTCCGATCCCATTTATAGCGGATCTGGACGCGGTGCTGTCACAGAGTACTGTTATTTGATTGAGTTGGATACGGTCAAATACGCGTATTGAACGCTGACTCTCCAACCAGGAGAGTGTGTCCGTGCTTCATTGTTTCAAATTAGCAATTAAATATAATTTACTGGAATATACCTTCTTGTGGATTGGATACAATTACTTATGTGCCATATAAATTTGAAATTCAAAAGTTATTGGTTTCCTTTTCAGGGTGAAACTAGCTTGAATGATTGAGAGGCCAAAATAAAAATGAAAAGAAAAAGGCTAATATTTGTGGGGACCAATACATATATTTTATTTAAAAATTGATAAAATTTATGGGAGAAAAGTTAAATTTTAAAATTTTGGGGGGTCATGGCCTCTTGCCACCCCTGTTCCTTTATCTAAAGAAATAATGTGGTATATGACAGTAAGATGAGCAGAAACTATTTAGAAGCTTAAATTTGTTTTTGTTTTTTTTTTTTTTTCTCTTGGAGGGTGACCATGGTGGCTGAGGCCATGTAGAAGTGGGGGGGAAAGAAAGATTCTACTAATTCTAGAGGATACCTATTGCCATCTCACTGGAATTGTCTGTCTTTGTTTTTTCATATCAAATTAAACTTTTTGATCCAGATACAGTCTTAAGCGTTGCCCTTGAAAATCTGCATTATTCAGTCTAACCTTGCAATGTGAAATGCAAGGTAATTGACCGAGGAAGGGATGCCTGTCATTATTAAAATGCTTGCTCTATAAGATCTTTTCATAACAATAGCATTATGAATTGGATTCTTATCGGTGGAGATTTACCATGTTCATTTGAATTATGAATGTGCTTTTTATTGTTGATAAAACCTAAAGCATGTTTCTCAAGTATGGAACCTTGATTTTTAAGGCTTTAGTTTAATGTATTTCAATGGGTGAGATGACATGAATGGTCTTTTGTGTGCATGGAGAAGTATTGATATATTATTTGTGATTTTTCTGTCCTTGCTCAGGTGAAAGGCCTTCATGAGTTGCTGGATACAAGGATCAAAGCTTTGGAAACACTGAAACAAACTGAAGCTTCTCAACCTGCGCAGGCAGCAGAGTAGGTGTCTTGGGACATTCTACTAGTTCTCACCTCAAACATATTTTTCTAAATATGCAATCAATTCCTTTGTAGTTTCTACCACTTTTCATTATGCCATATTAGAGAATAATTATTACTCAAAACTGTTTTGTACGATACACTCCAATCAATTGAACAAATCTACCTGAAGACATGAGTACGCACTTTCTGCTGGATATATGCTGACATTGCATTTGAAATTTTGAAGAAAATTTTCAAATCTGTTTGTTGTAAATGTTATTACCCAGGTAGCTGAGTTAAGCAATGCATTGCGGCTTACCAGTTATTTTGGCCTTGGCTGATTTTACTAGTTTGGTGTATATGACGTGAAGGAAAAAATCATTCTTTGATAATGCATGTCTCAATGATTTGATGCACTATCACGTGTGACGGTGAGAATATGCATCAATCAGCCACATGAAATCTAACCAAATGATTAACAAGCTTTAATTTGATGTATGAAGTGAAACAATTTCTAAATTAAAATAGCTACCATGGTACGGACAAAGTAAAAAATGATGAGTTTATGTTGCCAGGACAGCAGGTAGGCTTGTATCAATATAAATCTCTGTATTTTGGAGATGTTTATTTCATGCAGCTTAGGTTTTGCTGCGATGTATTTATGTAGATTTTGGAAGAATTGGGACACTGGAACTCTATAAAACGTATATTATATTTATACTTTCTGTTTAGGACCTGTTAATGTACTACTAGTACTGGCCATTAGCATGTACATTGTGCTTATGTCAATAAACATATAAATTAATATTTTATAAATTAATAATTTCTATTATATAAATAATATTTTATGGTCTCAATTTGAATTAATTGATTAAATTAATAATTTCGATAAATTAATAAAATAATATTTTATTTTTTAAATCATCACAGTTATATGTTCTATTCATATTATAAATTAATAATTTATTAATATTAATACATATAATAAATTATATTATGTATTTTATTAAAATATAAATCTAAAAATTATTTAAAATTTAAGTAATTATATTCATTTATTTTTTGTTTACTTCATTTAATTCATATTCAATTTATCATATTTGTTTCAGTTCATATTTAATTGATTACTTTTTTTTTTAATTAGTTCATATTCAATTGATCACATATTTTTTTTGTTAATTCATTTAATTCATATTGAATTGATTATAAAATTGAAAAAATACAATGAGTTTTTAGTTGATTTTATTGAAATTATAAATACTCTCTTTAAATTAATAAATTATTAATTTATTGTAATATCCTATAAGGTTGTATAGACACAAGTAGATCATAACAGTGGAAATTAAATTAAAAATGATTTTAGAAAGTATAAAAAGATTATTCAAAGAAAATTTTACTTGAAGAAATATAAGAATGTTAATAAGCAGTATTATCGATAATCATTTTTATAATATTATTAAGATTTTTTTTGTTAAAATTGATTGAGGATATTTCAAGTTAAGATCTTGAATCATTTAAGAAAAATAATTTGAAGAACAATATGAAGTTAATTAGGAATATGGATAGTGAAGAAAAAATAAAGTGATGAGGAAATATTGTATTGGAGAATTTGTCAGTTCTTGATTTTTAATTAATTTTTAATATTTATTTTATTTAAGTTTCAATTGTCATAACTTAAATTAGAAGGATTATGGATAAATTAAAAATAAATTGAAGAAAATATGTATTAAAGATGATAGGAGATGAATATGGAAGGGAAGTGAATTAAGGAAATTTAAAGGTTGCAATTTTTGAAATTATTACCGAAACAAGTTTAGAATAAAAATTCATTAGCTATTAAAGTTCATTAATTAAATTGAATTGAGATATAATAGAAAATATAAGGTTTCATAAAATTTTAATGGAAAGAATTTAAGGACTCAATTGAAAAGAATTAAAAAGAATTGTGGTAATAATTATAAATAAGAAAAATTTTAGTTCAAAGTATAATTACCCAAAGTTGTAGGACCCATCTAACTTAAATTTATTATTATTCAAATTGTCTAGATTTTTCTAACAAAAACTCAATGATGGCCGGCCCATATGTCTCATTAATTTGATAAATATCCATTTAATCCTTCATTTCATACAAAAATGACAAATGACTATTCTAGAATTTTCTTGACAATTCATATTTCTTTACTTTTTTTATTAGCTAAGGTGTATAAAAAGGAAGAGAATGTTAGCTATTTGGGAGTCCATATGGTTGAACCACCCATAAACAACACTTGCAAAATATTTTTCCAACCTCCCTCCATAGAAATAAAAAATTTTAAGTTAGGAAAATTAGATAGAAGTAAGAAAAAATTGATTAAGGAAGATTAATGGATATCAAGCAATCTTGGAGGAAGAAGAGAAGATGTAATATCCTAGGAAGTCCCATCTTATATGCATGATTTAATTTTCAGTTTATGGTTTAAAAGCATTGAAATGATGGAAAATAATTTTAGAAACACAGTTAGAAAGCAAATGCAAAACTTTTCCGGAAATTATTGATGTCGAAAACATTACCGGGAAAATAGCAATCCAGCTAATTTAAAAATTTTTGACCCAAATCTGGGGGGATTAAATAAGTTAATTTTATGTAAAATTATGATAAAAATAAAGATTTAAAAAAATATTTTGGAACACTGAAAATAAGAATAATGACAAAATTATAAATAAAGGCAACTTTGGGGGCAATTTTGGAAATCCACTGTCTAGGATCCAGAAATGACCCAGAGCTATTTTTAAATGATAGAACATCTTAAAATAAGGTATTTCACTCCCCATACTTGAAGTTGAATCTAAACAGAATTTATAAAATAAATTACAGAAAGTTTGGGGTCAAAATGCAAATAAAAATTTTTTTGGGTCAAAAGTGCAATTAAACAAAGATATAGAACCCACCAATTGAATCAAACAAAAATTTTAGAGAAATAAAAAAGGGGTGGCCGGCCATGATGATTCAAAAGTGTTTTTTTTTTTCTTTTATACCAATAGGAATTTAACATGTGGCAAAATCTAGACTTTTCCATTTTTTTCATTAAATTCAAGTTGATTTTGGTGTATGAAAAAAAAAAGAATGGCTATTAAGGAGAGGGAGTGGCCGAACCCCAAAAGTGAAGAGAGCACCAAAATATTTTCTATTCCTTTCCAAAGAAAATCAACAAAAATTTGATAAGAAGAGATGAGAGAAAGAAGAGGAAGAAGAGGAAATTGATGGAGATTATGTAAGTTGTTTTGGTGGAACAAAAAGGAGAAGGAATTTCATAGTTCAAGTTTAAGGTAAAACCTCCTAAACTTAGTTATTTGTTTTTATTTAAGAGTTCTAAGGTTTGATTTGGAAAATAATAGAGATAATTAAGCTAAAAATGTAAAGAATGAGTTAGGGTTTAGACAGTTTCTGGAATTTGTTTGATGGAAGTAATTTATGGCTATTATTCCAAAATTTTAATGATTGAATTTGAAGATGATTAAAACATAAAAGTTGTATATAAGTATGTTAATTAGACTTATGTAAAAGAAATTTGTGAAATTCGAAGTGAGGAAAGAGTTATTGAGTAAAAACTATGACTGGCCTGGAATTAGGTTTTCTTAACAATGCTACTGTGTTTTTATTGTACAGATTGATAGAGACAGAATTAGAAGAAATGTTCAACATAAAAAGTGTTATTTTATGTCTTATATATAATTAAGTAAAAGGGTTTTGCAATTTAAATTGTGGTTTATGATTTATCAGGTCATAAGTATAGACTGCCCGGAATGACTATTTAACAGAACATAGGTTACAGGATTCTATAGATATGAGGACCTTAAATTCTGAATTTGAGAAAGTGTTAAACATTAAAGATGATAATTTATGTGTGATATAAATCAATATAAAATGGTTTTATAATTTGATGAGTATGGAATTAATTATAGATATGGAAACAGGGTATGTCTGGATAGAGATTTCAGGGCAGTAGTTTAATTTTGGAAATTCACTAATAATTATACAGTGATCCAAAAATTTTAAATTTTAGATATGTTATAATTTTATATCTCTATTTTCAATAAGAAGATTAATTTCAGTAATTGGTTAAGTATTGATTGAGTTATTAGCAAAGGAACAGAATCTGCCAGAATAGGATTGCAGGCAGAATGCAGGGTAGGAGGGCTGGTTATAGGCCTAAGTTTAAATTAACACTATAAATTGTGTAGTAATGATTTTAATGTGAAATTTGGATATGTTAGAACCGTATATGTTAAGTTTAGTTAGGAATAATAATTGAAGTAATTGGATAAGTGTAGACTAAGTTAGAGACAGAAATGTGCAAACTGCCAAAATGAGGTCTATAAGTAAGAGTTCTTATGCTAAAACCCTAAGTAAAAGAATACATGGAATTTTATTAAATTAAATTGAAGATTTATGTATAACATATAGATAAATACTGATTGTTAATGTTTAAATTAATGTATAGCTTTGAATATTGAAGAGGATATAAATGGAAGTTCACAGTAGAGAAGTGAAGAGTAAAAAGTAAAGATATTAGCGAGGTGAGTAATGTATACATCATTATGCATACCCATGTTTGATTTGTTGACCCAATGAGTATGTTTCCTTCTTGATTAAATGCTAGTTTGTTATTATTTATCATTCTTTGATCTTCCTAAAGATTGAAATTTATCCATATTCATTTATTGCTATTGATATTGAAATGCCTTTTGTGTACTGATTGACAAGTAAACCCATGCGTATCAATCAAAAGTCATTGTACTATAATATTCTTAATGAATATTGGATATTGTTATTGATTTCCATTGGCCTATTAACATGAGATTTGATAGAGCTACCTCACTGACGGGGTAGTGGATACATACCATCGGCAATGTGAACATTGACTACATGTGATACCCTAGCCGAGAAGGGTTAACTGTCCTAGTTATAGGGCTTGATCAGCCTTATGTACATGATATGAGATTGACTATGTGACTACACATAGTCTATGTGTTTCATAGCCCTTTCTATGTTTTATCTACATGATACGAGTATTGTTTACCTGTTCATTGATTCCAAACTTATATCTTATTGCTTACCATTGATATTTTTATTATCATATGCTTATATCTCATATATAATGATGTATGCATGCTCACTGAGTATTTTATACTCATCAAATTAGTGGTTTATAATTTTTATAGGGATGTGTTAGAAGAAGCTGATTCCAAGTCAATTTCTTTTCCTACTTAGAATGTCAAGTACAACAAGGTAGAATTTTATTCTCTAAAGGTCGTGAGTGTCAACTCTTAGAGCTCCATGGTACTATGTATAATTAGATGAATGAGTATTATAATGATATATGAATAGTGTAATATTTAATGTTACAGTGATCTTCAAAATATAATGTGCAATGCATAATGATTAAAAATGTCAATGATAATAAAGTGATAAAGATAGTGACAGAGGTAAGTGAAAAAATGAAATTTTCATGTTTTGAAAGAGATTTAGAAGTGCTATGTATGTCTGTGAAACTGTGAAGTTGAGGATATAAGGTTGGCAAATTATTGGGAGTGTAAAATAATTTTTAGTGCAGGCTGTGTAATTTTTGAGAAACCCGGTTTTGGGTCGGGATTAAGGTTAAAATTACAAAGGAAACTCTGGCAAATTTTTTGTAAAATTTATAAGTAATAAATGGAATTTAAGCATTGATAAATGAGATAATATTAATTGAATGATTGGTGAATGGACTGTTCATGGGTTCTACGGGTTTCCGGTGACCTTAAGTCTACCCGTGCCCTAGGACTGTTGCGGCCCAAAAGTGGGTCGTGACATGTTGAGCTAGTTTAGATGAACCTTGAGAAAATCTAGATGTGGATTGTTCTATGTCAGTTCTAGTTTGGCCCTTTCTCTGGCTCCCTATTGGTTGATTCTGATTGGTTTTGGTCATGAATTCTAATACCTTTGATTGCGAACTCCCCTCGCCTCTTTTCTGATGAATACCCTTCCTTCCTTATTCATGTTCTACTCTTTTTTCCTTGTATTTAGCTTAATGTGTAGCTTTATTAATTAGCTTTGTTAAACAAAGTAAACTCTATAGCTAGTAGTGCATTATGCAGGTAAGCACTTAATCCACGCTTAAATCTACTGATCAAATATACTTTTGTAAGGGCAATGTTTTTGACATATTTACTCAACTTGATAATCTCATTATCATATTTTGGCACACTAAGGTTTTGCTGTTTAAGCTCCTCAAACTGGACTATTTTGCTCTTCTTCACACCTTTAGTTAAAAATTCATCCATGAGAACCCTCATAAACTGCTTCCATTCATCCAAGAATTCACTTTTAGCAATAAACCCACCAGCTCGATCGCTTTGGCATTAGAACATGGCAGTCTTTTAACCATTTACTCCACTTGTTCTAAGAAATCACTTAGCTCCTCACCCTATTCTCCTTTAAACTCAGGTAAATTCAGTTTTAGAAAATTGAACATACTGACTCCTCCCTCATCAATTATGCGATGGCCCTCCTAAAGTGTTATGGGCTCACCTGGTGCAGCTACTGGTGGTATAGGAGCTATTGAAGTAGCTAGTGGAACTACTGGAGGAGTTGTTTGCCTCGCCTGTCTTAGCTTCTACAATTCTCATCTCAACTCCATTATTTCCTGCCTCTATGGTTCCTCGGCCTCACTAGCTTCTTGTGTTCTTCATCTCATTCTAAATGGTTCTACTGAATCCTTCCTTACTGGTGATTCATTCTATGGTATTTCAAGTTCCTTAATGGGTTCCTCAACTCTACCCCTACCATGACCCCTACCATGTCCACATCCTCTCACTGACATCTTTGATCACTATAAAGAATAAACAAATGAGTATATTACATAACAGACAACACAAATTATACACATATATAATGAAATATTGCAAATGACATGATAGGAAATTATATACTTTATAGTTCACCTCTGTCCTATTGACACATATTCATATTATATTCAAATAACCTATGCTCTAATACCAACTTTGTCACATCCCTACTTTATGAATATGATGGTCCAAGGATGCAAGAATAATCCAAATACCAAAACCCGTAGAACCTTGCTATAATAACACTATTAATTCCATATTATCATCCACTTTCACACCATTCATCATTTAGTAACATTATTAACAAATAATAAACATAATATATTAGTTTGGCAGTATTAATATTAGTTATATATTAATTTACATTCTTTCTAGTCTCAGTTCTATACACACCATAGAGAATCTAGATAACAAAAGAGAATAATTGTACATAGAACTTTACATGGCAAAAAGACCGGTTCCAATAGCTGAAGGAGGAAACCTTTGAAACCACTTCTAGTATCACTGTGAACCTGAAAAATATTAGAAAACTAAAGGGTGAGTATAAATACTCAGTGAGTTATAAATATGTTATTATTATGAACACTAGATTTTCACACCCCTGGACTTTAAACAAATTCATATCAAACTTAACTAGGCCCTCGGAGGCTCAAAAAGTGGAAAAGATAGACAGTTAGATGAAAAACCTGACGCGCATAAAAAAACCCACCCAAGTAGATCTGGTGGATCCACCCAGTAGGCTTGACGGATCAACCAATGTGTCTAGTGTTTGACACCAGACACACTGGTAGATTCAGCCTCACTTACTGGTGGATCCCCCAGTGCTTCCCAAGCAGCCATCACCTTTAGCCCTTCCTGACACCAATGTGACTGGTGTCAGCCGCCAAAGCACTCCGGTTGATAGATCTAATCTGAATCAAATGATCAAAATATCCTTCAAGACCTCTATAAATAGAGCCTCACCCCTCATTCGCAGTATACGCCTTGCTCTTGATTAGACTTGTCCTCAAGATGCTCATTCTTCTCTCCCTCCAATACAATTCTCTCAAGGTTTTGCCTTCCTTAAGTCTAAAACCGCCTATTCAAGGTCTTCCTTAGATGTTGAATAGTTTGATAATTTAAAGATGGCCAATAGTACCCTAAATTAATCTTCCTTAGATTAATTTAGCGAAGAACAAGCAACCAAACCGACTTCAAGCTGTCCAAAATCAAACAGACAAAACTTCGATCTGGTAAGGAACTTTGACCACCCCAGTCCGCACGAAAGGTATAAAATATATTCCTAAGATTATGATCTTTATTTCAATCTAAGGATTGAGTAATGCGCCTAACACATAACCCCATTTTCAATTTGACCGAAAACCAAACCCATTTTTCAAACATACATGAAATCCCCGATTGAGAGGGGTGAAATACATCAGATCTTGATTCCCATTCAAAAAGATACGTAGGCATACTCCAAAGTGGAGTGTCATATCTAAAAAATTCAGATATATTTCCTCATATATATCCAAAACCAGATATATTTCCTCAAATTTCTCCTACTCTATGACTACAAAGACTTACCAATCTGTTTGCTTTCGCATCATCACCACCACTACTACCTACCTACCTCTCTTTTTCACCCCCAAAAATTCATCCATGCTACCACTTTAACCTCATATACGCTCGATCATTCTTCCCTTAGTCTGATCGGCGGATTTGTAATTGATCTAGAACTCATAAGGGCTATAGTCAATACCACCGATCAAATTGGTATATTATTGAGGCTCATGTGGTTAACCTATAACCCATAAAGACTAGAGTTAACACCTCGACTATAAATAAAATGTAGAACTGATTTACATTTCAGTATTGCTTTTCGATTAATGATTTATTTACGGCTTTAGCATCTTATACTATCCATGAAATCTTAATTTTAAAATTAGAATCAATTTTAAGCCAAGTTAGAATTTCTTAAATCATGAACCTATTCCCCGAACTCATATCTATTCGAAGTTCTAGTGGTTTTATCCATTGTGAAAATTAAATTGAAGTCATTTTTGGGTTTTTCCTTATATTTTCCCACCAAAAATAAAATTAAGGTGGCGACTCCCCGAAACTAGATTTCAAAACAGACTTGAACCTGAAGCATATTTCAAAACAGAAGTGAAACAAGAATTTTCAGTGAATTGAGAAACAGAACCTCCAATCGGCCAGGCACTCCATAACATGAGACCGAACCTAAGATTTTCCTTTCGAGGGCCGATCGTCGGGCCAACTGGGGTATCATCCTCAGGAGAGGCCTCACAACTGGGGACTCTACTAGGGACTTGTCATTTTTCAAAATGAAAAAGAGGACTGCCAATTGATTTTTGAAAAATATTTTCAAAAGAAATTTGAAAGTTGGCTTTTAATTGAAACTAGCTTTGTATTACGTCATGCATCACTACATGGACTCCTTGTCCGCTGCTAGTTACAATTTTCAGCTTGGATACCAACTAGCATCGACCTGGCAACCCTCCTTGGGTATGTTGGAAGATAGCGAAAGGATCCAACTCGTAATGAATCCCTGATCTTTTTAGAGAGGCATGTAGTACCATACACAAGTGGTTAGGTATATTGTTGCTCCGCGGGATCTTGATTTAGCCCAACCACCTAGCCTCATATAATTGACCACTAGAACTTAGCTTCTCTTAAGGCCCATATACAGTAATAATCAAATATTATGCTCATGAAACAAATTTTCTCATGCAAGTATGCATATCATGCACATATGTGGTAACATATAGACCATGTCTCTCCAAACTTGAGAACCTAAATTCAAGAGTCAGTAATTGGAACCCAAGCAGTCACCAAATCAAGTAGATCCACTTACTCAAATAGTACAAACCCAACTTATATCCGAAACAGTGAACCTAACCCACTGATCCATCGCTATGTCCACTAACAGTGAACCTGACCTGCTGATCCATATCCTATTTACACAAATAGTGAACCTGACCCACTAATTTGTTACCATCCGTTACCATATACCCAAAACAATGAAACCGACCCACTATCCCACTTACCTAAATAGTGAACCTCACCCACTAAATCGTTACCATTTCGACAAATAGTGAACCTAGCCCACTGAGCAGTTACCATATCCATAAAAAGTGAACTTGAGTCGTTACAATATCCCTTTTGCCTAAATGATGAACTTGACTCATTGAACCATTACCATGTCCATAAAAAGTGAACCTAAGTTGTTACCATGCCCACAAAAACAATGAACCTGACCCACTATCCCATTTACCTAAATAATGAAACTAACCCACTCGCCTTTACCAATGAAGTTGACCCACTATTCTGTTATCCTATCAGGAAATAATCATGCTTACCTAATTTACTACCCAAAATTATGAAGCAGACACAAATCCATTCAAATCAGACCTGTACCCTTTACTGATCATTTTCCTTTCCTTTATCAAGGTACCAATGGTTGATCTAACCCATCTAGATGTCATCATACTCCTCAAAAAGCAAGAACAAATCTTTCAAGTCATCCTTAATTCCACTTTGCATGCCCAACAAACTCACTTTGACAGAATATTGGTTGCTCAACAAGGCAGTTTCAAAGAAGCCATAACTATTCAATAGAACAATTTTCAAAATGCCATAGACCATGTGTCCAGTACTCTAATTTCCTAATTCCAAGATGTCATTAATAAGATTGAGGGAATGATGAACCTGATTCAAGCCAACCTCATTTACCCAGGCTCCTCAGATATGCCTAAAACCAACATACAACCAAACACTATCCCCTCCTTTTATCCTTTTCAAGAAAGAGAGACTTTCACCCAAGCACTCATGGAAAAACGCTTGAAAAACAACCTTGTCATGCCTAAATAGAACAACTTCTTTATCCCTAACCTTGGCTCCCCCATTGAAAAGAAGAGCAAAGAGGTAGTAACTGTTTCCCACCAGCAACCTTTGAAACTCGAAAGGAGAATATTCAACCATTTAGGATTGTCTTTGAGCATAGTTTATCAGAAGGCTTTGGCATCATATTTGATAAAACCTTTGGAGCCTAAAGCACCTCTACATTCTCTACCGAAAAGTTAGAATGTAAACGAATATTGTGTGTACCATCAAGAGATTGATCACAAAACAGACATGTGTAAGACTTTGAGACACCAGATACAAGACTTAGTGGATAATAGGGATATCCTCCTTCCACAGTCATACGAATTTTCAGAGGAACTTCACTCAAGAGTTCAAACAATGTCTCTGTAGTATACTCAGTTCTCAAGTCATCACAAAGGTCCAGCAACCTAGCACCAAAGCGGATCCCCATTAACATACTCAAATCTTATGGCGTCATCATAAGTTCACCACAAAGAAAATAAAAGGTGTTAATGGTGTCCCACCACCTCTCAGCATGAGCCTTTACCAAATCAACATGGTTCTCACACCCATATCACAATCTAAGAAGAAATGGAACCTAGTTGGCTCCAATGCCTCCCTCAGACTCATATTTACTGCCATAGTTGCACGAACGAAGGACAAATTTTGGATACCAACCCTGTTTTTAAGATATGTATGCTACAAGTAGAAAAATGGAGTGTTAATCAGCCGAGTAGAATGGCAATCAAGAAAGCAGAATGTTAATCAGCAGAGCAGCGTGGCAATCAAGAAAACAAAGTGATCAACCGAGTAGAGTGGTAAGTAGAAAAGCATAATATTAATCGACTAAGCATAATGGCAATCAAGAAAGTAGAATATTAATCAGCCGAGCAGAGTGGCAATCAAGAAAGCAGAGTGTTAATCAGCCGAGTAGAGTAGCAAACAAAAAAGTAGAATATTAATCCGCCGAGCAAAGTGGCAATCAAGAAAGTAGAGTGTTAATCAGTCGAGTAGAGTAGCAATCAAGAAAGCAAAGTGTTAATCAGCTGAGCAGAGTGGCAAGAAGAAAAAGTAAAGTGTTCAACATAGTAAAGTGGCAAGCAGAAAAAATAGAGTGTTAATCAGTCGAGCATAATGGCAATCAAGAAATGCATAATGGTAAATTAACCGAGTAAAAAAAAAAGGGCAAAATGGTAATCAGACAAACAGACAGTCAGAGAGGCAGTTAAGCAAACAGATTGATCTAATGGATGAGCAAACAGTCAAACAGATAGACTAACAGGACAAACAAATAGATAAGTGGACAGAGTAACATGAAAGGAAAACATACCTCTAATTGCCTTGTCCAAGAGACATGTTGTTTTGGCTCCTTCAGCAGCACCTCCGGATCATCATTCATATGAGGCAAGACATACTTACTGCTCTTGCTAACAAAACTGCTAGAGTAATAAGCCATTTAAAGCTAAAAGTAGAGAAATATTCTAGAGAGAGAAAATCTAGAGAGAAGTGGAAAACGAAGTGAAAAAATGAAAGGGGGATCCCCTATTTATATATTTTGACAAATTCCAAAATGACGAATATCTCCTGCAGCTTGCCATAAATGCATCAAATCATGATATCTTGCCCATATTACCTTGGATTGTAAGACTGTCAACTCTATGATCGCATGAATTTTCTCTATTTTTCAAACTATTATATGTTTGAATCTGACCTAGATTGCTTATGTTAGCAAGAAACATCAGAAAATGAAAAATAATGAAAAAATAAAAAATAAATCCAAACATAGCAAAAGATGACAGGTAATCCCCAGACAATGCCTAAGTGTTCAAACAGACGAAAGCATTTTGTTTCACTACCATCCGATTCGCCAGTCGAAACCATAAAATTCGATGAGGGATAGCTGTGAAGATCGAATTTTCACACCCTTGGACTTTAAATAGATTCATATCAAACTTAATTGGGATCTCGAAGGCTCAAAAAGCAGAAAAGATGGACAGTCGGATGAAAAACCAAACGCTCGAGAAAAACCCACTGAAGCAAATCTGATGGATCTGCCCAGTAGGCTTAGCAGATCTGCCAATTTGTCTGGTGTCCAACACCAAACACATTAGTAGATCCAATCTCACTTGCTGGTGGATTCGCCAGTGCTTCCTAAGCAATCGGGTCCATCGATCTCCCGCGCCTATTTTCATGCCCGGACCTCCGAACATTGACCCAAAACTATCCAAAATCATTTTAAAAAGTATTTTGACTCTTTTAGTTAGATATCAACTTAAATTAGCCCCAGTCCTATATAGGCCCGTCGTCTTATTGCAATCGAGCCAACGGCCCCAAGGGCTCGATTTGCATCGGAACTCCAAACATGGCCCAAAATGACCCAAAATCACTTTAAATAAAATTTTGACTCTTTTTTTATTAAAAATATTAAACCATATCATCAATTGCCAAAAGAACCTAGCAATTTTCTCGATCTATAAAAGCAGCAACAATCTTTTGACAAGTAAGTTCTTCACGTAATCTCGGCTCTTAATGCCAAATCATCGGGCTTCAGCTTGGGTTCAAAGTGTATCAAAATTTGATGCTAACAAATATTATATTTACATTATATATATTTATTGGTACCATTTAGACAATTAATATTTATTCAGTTATTCATATACACATTCATTTATTAACCTGTAATCAATGGAGCATCTAGAGTATCCAAAATGTAACTCCAAAATGATAGATTTTTACATAGAAATTGAAGGTTTGAAATTGGAGGAAGAATAAACTATTGGAACCACCTTTATCTACTTTGATTCTAACAAATATTAAATCACAAATAGTAGAGTAACACTCATTGAGTCATAAATATATTAACATACTTGTGAGACTAGATATTTCAAAGCTAGCTCACAAGAATTGTTATTGGTTTATATTTCAACAACAAATGAGATTGCGAATAAGGTTGCAAATGAACACTTTTCAATAAAGAGATAATGAATACAAAGTAATGAATAAATATTAAGGAAC
Organism: Aleurites moluccanus; assembly: GCA_948193065.1. Classification (NCBI taxonomy): domain Eukaryota; kingdom Viridiplantae; phylum Streptophyta; class Magnoliopsida; order Malpighiales; family Euphorbiaceae; genus Aleurites; species Aleurites moluccanus. Next base: position 26,945 of record CANXYC011631230.1, read on the forward strand.
TCAATAAACATATGAAGCAAATAACAAATTCTTCAATAAGAAATGCAAGACAAAAAATCGAGTCATAACTCATTAAGAAGTAGAGGCTATTTATATATCTCATACTTCTTTCACGATGAGAGTATAGACCATTTTTTAGATATACTCCTCCATATAAATATCACAAGGATGATCAAACCTTATGTCTAAGATAATTTTACCCTTCCTATATAAGGTTTGAATATTATACCTTATCTACTAGGTCATTATGCACAATACTGATGTATTTTAACCCTCTTACACCATTGGTTGGATATTTCTATCATTTCATCTCATAAGGATCATATAAGGTTGTAATTCTCATTAAGGTTTGGTAAAATGAAGGTTCATATGAGATAGCAAATGTACAATCATCCATTCGGTCGAGATAAGGAAATAAAACACTTAATCAATGGTCAAGTCATTAAACATGCAACCAAATTGAGAATTCAATGGCAATTCAAAATAAGAGTTCGGTCAAAGAAGGAAGAACAACATTAATAAGAAATCTGGCCAAAATCAATGAAGATCAACTATTCAATATTCAATTCAAATAATACATAGTCAATCAAGGAATTTAATAACAAGGCAATAAGGATATTCGACCAACTCAAAAGTCCACCAAGGATATTCCAATAAGGCATTTGACCATTGCAAAATAAATGAACATGTAGCAATAAAAATATATTAGGGTTCAAATACAAGTATGATCATGTATTTACAACTCATCTTTGCTAATTGAAATTCAAAATAAAAATGCTAGATCCTCATTCAAAGTAAGCAAAAGCGTGGGTCTTCATCTATTCCACCATATTGGGTCTTCATCTATTCCACCATATCGATCACTCTTTTTGGAAGCTAAAATTCAATTATATTTAATTTAGAACTCATATAATATATAATTTCATAATTTAACTTCAATTTGAATTATTTCTCTTTTAACCTTAATTCTAGGGTTTTTAGCTTTGAAATTCTAACTTCTAATTCATGTATTTCCATTTGCTTAGCTCAAATCCTCCAAATTACTAACTTTTCTATATATACAACTCATAAGAATCAAATTTAAGTTTAGATATAGAAATTACCTCATCCAAAGAGAAGAATTTCAAATGAACTCCAATTGATAGAATCCTCCTCATTTACAAATTTTCCAGTTTTAGGGCTCTTTACTACTCTCTAATACTTGATTTAACTTGATAAGAAACTCTTAATTCATATCTATTGATTTTTTCTAATTGGAAAGAAAATAAAATTTGGGAAGAAGATGAATGAAAAATGAGAGAAAATGGTAGTAGTTGGTACGACTAACATTTAAAGAAAATGAAGAATATTCTAGGCTTATGCTTGAATAAAATATCTTAGTGTTGGTGGGTTCCACAATCCACTAACTTACGTAAATTTCAATTTAATCCTTATTCTCATTATTCTTTTTCAATTAAGTTCTTTATTTCTTTTAATTAAGCCCAACTTAGTCCTTTTCCCCAATTATCAATTACCCTAATTCATTTCTTCATCCATATTAACAATTCTACATTTAATCCATCTCTATTTAATTAGGGTTTCATAGATCATTAATTTAAGATATTATAGGCTCACTTTATTAATTTAATTTATATAACCTATTCCTATATTCTTCATATACTTAGGCATTTAGAATACTTTTAAAGTGTTACAATGCTTTTCTAGGGTGTTACAAATTTGAATTCCAAGCCAAGAAAAATTATTGAGTTCTAATATCTTACTCCTTTAACTTAAAAAGAATGAAAGAAATTGAATTGAGATCAAAGATAAATTAACTGTGTATATTAAAAATACATTAAAAAAAGGTGGAAGAATGAGAGTAAGACTAGAAAAAGCTCAATCTAACTGATCAATGTGAATTGAATTGAAGGGAAGCCTCTATATTTATAATGGAAAATTGGAAGCTTCCACTTTGATTCTTTCAATGGGGGTATTGAGAGAAGGGATTTATAGTTGGATTTTGGAGGTGAAAATTGATGAAACAACAATGTGCAATTGAAGAAAGGTACAAAAAAAAAAGATTTTGGGTGGATAGGGCGTGTTACCACGTGTTGCCGCACAACACAACTGCAGTGTCATAGGTGCAGTTGCCACAAGGTAGCTGAGCAAGTGCCACAGGACACTACTTGGCTGTATGCATGGCACTAGTTTCCCATATGAGGAACAGTGCACATTGGTGCGCGCAACAAGCCCATTCTGACCATTTTTACCCGTTTTTGCTTGTATCGTGTCCATTTTGGCCACCCAAGGGCTTTCTAAAGGTCCATAAAAGTCTAAATGCTCCATAGATAGCTTGATTCTTGCTTCAAAATCTGCACAAGTCTGCTTATATGTAATAAGATGTAAAATCATATTTTTACAATGGTGTTCATAAATCATAAAAAAATCAACAATTCATAAAATTCATAAAAACCTAATTTACCCTTAATAGAATATTTTTTAGGAAAATCTTCAAACTCAATGACTTTTGAGAAATCTATGCCAAAATAAGCTTTTAAATGATGTTAGAAACATTTAGGAACAAAGCATCAAAGAAATTGATAAAGAATATATGAGTTGAGATAAAATATACTTACAAAATTTACTATTCCCGAAATATTTCTTTTATGCAAAGTTTGGAGAAGATTTTGATGTTATTTTGGTGTATAAATTTGTTAATTTTATGGATATATGTTAATAAGATGATGAGAAACAATTTGGTGGTGAGGAATAAAGAATAAGTGAAGCAAAATGTGAGAAATGGTAGATGGAAATGAAAGTGATGGGAAGAAGAAAAAGAAAAAGGAGCAAATTGTTATGGTCTTCCAATGGTAGGAAAGTCAATAAATTTACACATTCGCAATTTGGAGTTCTCTAAAATTCTAAATACTCATTTTTTAAGAAAATTCAATTGAAATAAATGCACAGTCAAAGTATAAAATAAATTTGTTAAAATATAAAAATCAACATTCCCATATATAATCCAAACTTAGCAAATTTTAGAATAATGTTATTTAAAAAGTTCGGTTATAAATCCATCTTGTGCAAATACTTGAATCAAATAAATACTTCAATAATATTAGATGTCTCTCCAATTATCTAGAAGTGGTGAATCTTTTTTCTTTGTCATTTATTATCACATCCTAATTTCAGGGATGTGACGGTCTTAGGGCACTGATAGGCTTAATGCCACCAACCACCCGTAAAATCCCTAACAAAATTAACTATATTTATTAATCCTTAAAACCATTCACTTATAAATAGATTCCATTAATTAATTACTAAATTTTTGAAAATTTTTTCAGAGATTCTCCTGTATTTTTAACGATATTCCCAATCCAAAATCAGGTCTTTTAAAAGTTATACAGCTTGCAATAAAAATTTCATACTCCAAAAAATTCACTACCCTTATATTATTAACTCCACAAATCAATATTAAATCACAACACTTCTATAATAATTTCCAATTATATTTTTAATTATTTATTCCGGTAACAATTTTCAATTCATTGACAATTAATCATTCCACATAAGTCAATTTCCATTTATATGTCATTTCAATTTATTAGTCTAATAACCATTATTATTTAGTCACTTTTAGCCATTAATTAGCACCATTATATGTATTACTATTAATCATCTCATTCTCACTTATAACTATACATACATATATATATATATATATATATATATATATATATATTATCACTTCACTAGAGTCATATTGTCATTACAATCCACACATTTTCTAACCATCTACCATGGAGCATCTAGAGTATTTAGTAAAGTTTAAGACACAGTAATTACATTACTCTTAATAGGTTCCATTGGGAGAAGAGAAAACCTTGGAACCTATTCTAGCCACTCCTACATCTGAAAAATATTATTAAGCACATAGTGAGTAAAATTACTCAGTCAGATATAGATATATAATCATGTATGCAAGTTTGGTGAATAATGAAAATTAATCAATAAATAACATGTATCAATATTTGGTAGCTAATAAATTAGGGATCACATTAAATAATAATCAGAAGTTATGTACATTGGTTTATTCCCTGAAGATCATTGTATGCCACATCAGTCCAATTGGATGACAGAAAATTTGGGCCTCATGTTCACTGCAATAATAATAAACAGAGGATACAATCTGGTAGCATGCTTTCTACTGCATACAGCTTATCAGGCTGTATGACTCAAAACACCCCTCTCAGCTGGGGTCACTAATATCATTGTGCACAATGTCAATGTTATTTTAATGCCTACCCATCGGGAGGGCTTCTCTTTCAATGCATTGTAAATGAGGCATATTGGGTTCACACGTAAAGAATAATAAAAGATCAATGTATAATTAAGGTTCACCATTTGGGGTGCTAATAAGGTAAGCCACCCATACAGTTTCAGTTGGAGTGGAAGCAAACTTGCTTACCTTCTACCTGGAAGTGTTTTTTAATTGGAGGATTCATCCGTAGTAGCAGTCCCAGTAGTTGAATTCCCACC
>CANXYC011631268.1:0-20463 GCA_948193065.1 Aleurites moluccanus
AATTCATATCATACACATCAAATGAACAACATTAGAAGCAATTAATTCACCAAAATCATACTTTGATCTAATGTTCTTCCTATAAGGGTTTCAACCTATTCCTTTGAATTCTAGCCATGCAAAATGAATTCTAATCCATAAATATTAATAAGGAACATCATATAAACATTATTGAACCAATAGAACTTCAAAACTAATAACTTACCAAGATTTCTTCAAAAGCTTCTTTGAATTATTTGGTTGCTTTAATGGATTTTTCTTTGAAATATAAGGTTAGATTGGTGTTTAGGATGATGGATTATACCTAATTTTATAAAAAATGAAAAGAAAACAATAAGGAATGGGTAAGATGGGTTATGGACGAACCAAACTTGCAACAACAATGGAGTTTTTGGCTGAAATTTCTAAGGAAGAAGAAGACAAAATGGTGTGGTGGGAGAAATTTATCCAAATACTAAAGATGTGATCCAATGGTTTATGTTTCATAGTAATTTTGATGAAACCTAGTCATCCAACCATCCATTCTTCTTACTTTCATACTATTGGTTCATCCAAAGTCAACAAAGTTGGATATCATATACATTTGACACACCAAATCTAAAACCAATGGCAAAAATCCTATACTTTGAGCTTATGATAGCAATTTTGCAACCTATTCATCTAATCATCCAATTCTTCATCATTTGATCCAATAGTTAGATTTAATCAAGCCTATACTAATACCTTAAGGTTGCACACACTCTATAACTCCATATTATAAAGGAAAAGACTAAAATACCCCTAGTGCAACCGAAGCACCAAAATTGCACAACTTGCCGGGAACTATTTTTCAACCGGGTTTATTTCTCTAACTAATACTCAAATAAATTAAATAATGTCATTTTCAAGTCTTTAAATTCTTTTCTACCTCAAAATATGATATTAAATCCATTAAAATCCGACTGGCGAAAAATGACCATTTTACCCCCAGTTCATAAAAAACTCAAAATTTCCCGATTAAGTCCTAACAGCCTCTATACCACTTCTATGCATAAAATCAGTTCAAATAATATGAATAACTATCAATTTCATACAATAATGCATAATAATAACACATTCAAAAGAAAAGAAAAATCTTCCCCCTAAAGTTCTCTTTAAGGATTAGGTCCAGATTAGGCTAAGATGTTACATTAATTATCATTCTATGCATTAAATATTTTGATGCACATATATGATTATAATGATAATTGATGTATTATATTGAATATGTGTTGATGTGTTGAGATCAAAATAGAATGACGTGGAATCTACCTATATTAACTTAGGTAATATGAATTCTATGTTATGATACGTTATGATGGTAATTGATGAGATATGTTATAAATCAATTATAATGATGTTATTACAGGGATTTGCCTGGTTAGAGCTGGTCTCACCATGGCCCCTGGATATGGATAAGAGAGTGTTGGGATGCCTAGTTCGAGCTAGACTCACCATGGCCCCGTATTTTGATTTTAAGAAAGCCAAGGGAGGGGTCGACTCCCCATTTATGTTTATGGATTTTAGATGAATAGTGGATTCCACTGACTATTCTCATCATGGGTAATATATTTGGTTTGTTTTATTGATGTTGAACTGTGACATGACATTTCATATAAATAATTATTGACATGGATGTTTATTTAAATTATATCAACTCATTGAGTCGAATGCTCACTCCTGTTCATTATTTTTCAGGGTAACTTTCTCACTTCTTCCTTCAAGATCAACTATGCTTCTTTCTTCGCAGAGTACATACTTTTTTTAAGGTTATTATGTAATTTTATTACTTTTAGTACTTCCGTAATTACCGGTGTGTTAGTCAATTGTAATACTTAATATGTCAGTTGTGGGTGAATAAATACCCACTTATGTTATATCTATGTGGATTGTAATATTTTAGGATAATGTTGTTGGAGAATGTACCTCTATTTAATATTATGTTGTGTTATTTTTTGTGGAATATAGTATTTTGATGTTCAGGTAAGGCTTGCTACGGGTTCCGGTGGCATATCGCCTTCCCGTTCCCTAGCGCCGGTCATGATTCTAGGACAGGGTCGTGACATACATGTTCATTTCCTAGCTAACCCATACATACCCCATGGAGCAGCTAGATTATGAACATCCAAATAATAATACAGAATCAGAATATATACATCAAAACAACTAGCAGAAATCCTCGAATGACAGACGATAGGATTCTACAATCTATTCCTCTCTTGAAATGGGTAAACAAAGAAAATGTGAGTATATAAGATACTTAGTGAATCTATATGCATCAACAAATAAACAATAGGTAGTAATGAAACAATGGTACCAATAGGTCAGATAACAGTATACAGAATCAATATCAAGTTATAGAATAGTCAAAGAACATAGCATAGGCTTGGTGTCATATGGAAAGACAGATAAAGGGATGGACTATATGAAATTATATAATCTCCAGTAGTATCAGTATGGACTATATGCGAACATACAGTCTCCAGTAGTATATCAATATCAATGTGCATAAGACTGATCAGGTCTTATGGCCAAGACCATAACCCCTTCTAGCTAGGGCACCAATAATATAATATGCACATCGCTGACAGTATTTTCCCACTACCCTGTCGGATCGGTAGCTCTGTCAAGCCACATTAGGATCAATATAAGGAAACAACATATCAATGGATACCATTATGCAAAAATAGCATCCTCCATATCAATAAGCTCAATATCAATCAATCAATTATCAATAAGATCCATGGCATTGTAATAGGTGACATACAAATAATAGTAAGTAGTTTGGTAACCAATAAAGACATGGAACAAAAGTTGGCTCGGCAAAAGAAAACGGTAGGCCAATTGGCATGCCAATGTCGCTGGTGACATTGACATTCAAATGGTAGGCCTATGGACTGCAAAAAATAGGCCAAAGATAAAATGAATTAGGCATTTTCACAAACACTTGGTGGGCATACAATGGCAAGCCAATTGATTAGGTTATGGTGCAAATTTGACTTGCCCAATTGAATCAACAACAAATCACATTGCAATAATACAATAGGTATCAAAGAACTAAGATTAAACAATATCAAATTGGATCAAAATGGCAATGGAATTTAAGGCAAAAATCAAATAAAATAAGGCAATGTGAATAGTAACTTAGGTTCGGCCAAAGTGACACTTTCATACAAGGTTTCCAATTTCAATTTTAACACAATAGGCATGTTAAAGGATATATATAAGACTCACTTAAGCTTTCAAATGGCTTTGGAAAATTGAATTCCACCACAATTCACCAATGGAGCCAATAGGCACAACCTTGTCACAACTTGAGTTCTACATTAAACAATCCATCAATTAGTTACCTATTAACCTCCAATTAACATATTATGACATCAATTAATACTAACTAATACTAATTAATATAACTAAGACAAACAACTTCCATTAGGGTTTGAATTTTAAGGATTTCTATCAATTTGTATCAATTGATGTAATTAACCACAAAACCCATCTAATTCAACCTAAGTATCATCTAACTAAACCATAAAATCAAACAAATTAATTGGTTACCTCTAATGGATGAAGTGGCCGAAACTTTCTTTCAATTTTTCCTTGAAATTCTTTAGCTTTCCAAGCAATCCAATGATGGGAAACGGATGATTCAAGCATGCTTTCAAGTTTTATATAGATTTTTGGTTGGAAATTGAAGAAGAAATAGAGGAAAAATCAATGAAAGTGGTTCGGCCAAGTGAAGAACAAAAGAAGAAGAAGAAATGGTTGGAAAAATAGCTAAGGCATGCTTTTATATGAAATCATAAATGGTAAATTCCATTTCTGTCCTTAAACTATCAAGTATTCATACTTTGACCCCAACTTCTTTTGTAATTTATTATGATAATTATGTTAGGATTTGGATTCCAATGTGGGGAGTCAATAAGCTTATTTTAATTTATACTTATTTATAAAAATGGTTTCAGAGTCATTTTGTAACTCTGACGGACCAATTTTCACTATTCACCTTAAAGTTCCTTTTATTTATAATTTTATCATTGGTTACTTTTTCAGTGTTCCTAAATGATTTTCACTTCTTCTTTTTTTTACCAAAATTACACATGCTTTATGGTGATCTTTTACCCCCAGGTCAACTTCAGAAATTCTTCTGTTGACCGGACTGCTAATTTCTCAGCAGTGTTCCCGACACTATCACTTCCCGGAAAAGTAACTAGTTCGCTTTCTAACTGTGTCTCTAAAATTATTTCCCATAATTTCAAGACTTTTGAACCACATACTAAGAACTAAGTCATGCATATATGTTAGAACTTTCTAGGATATTACAAAAATCATCTTCTTTGGTTCTCTTTGAACCAAAAAACCGAGAAGTTGACTGCCAAATCTCCAATAATTAATTGGACCTCTTCAAACCGGAATCCGAATCAAAAGGTGGAACTCCGATATAGAAAAACTCTCCAACCACCACCGACCCACAAATCCAGAAAAAAAGTATAATCAGACTTCTTATATCATACCAAATTAGACATGTGAACCAAAATCAGACCTGTGTACTCAAATCAAACCTATGAATCAAAATCAGACAAAATCAAATCTATAAACCCAAATCAGACCCAAACTCTTAGCAAGAAAGGCACACTACATGGATTTTGATTCTCGTTTGAAGGGATACGTAGGCATGCTTTTAATCAAGCATCAAATCTAGGAACCCTAAAATCACTTTCTCCTTTTTTTATTGCTTTAAATTAATTTATTTTAGAGGACATGTGATTGACCTAGAATCCATAAGAGTTAGAGTTAATACCTTCCATTTATTTGGATTGAGAAATGTGTGATTAACCTATAACCTATAATGATTAGAGTTAATATCCTCAATTGTCAGTTATATAATTATTCCTTACTGCTTTGGTTGCATGTGTTATTGCTTTCTAATTTATTTGCTGCTTCCCATATAAATGACATCTATTAAATGCTATGCAATTAAACTAATCACAAAAAACAAAATTATAAGTCAAAATTTCTTAAATCGAAAACCTAGTCCCCAAATCCAACTTGATTCAAAAGTCTAGTGCATTTATCCTTGTGCAATTAAATTGGAGTCATTTTTGGTATTTTCCTTATATTTTTTCATAAAAAAAGATAAAATTAAGGTGGCGACTCCCCAAAAACATATTTCAAAAATTGAAGCAGATTTCAAAATAGAATTTAAAACATGACAAACAGAAAATCATTCAAACTTTCAGAAAATCAAAATAGAAAAGGTGACCAAGCATTCGTGTCGTGAGACCAAACACCTAATGAGCATTCTGATTCTTCAAGCGGACTAGAGTGGTGCTCGGGTAAGGCCTCACATTATGATGTTTAGTTCAGGTTGGCCATAGCTCTTATTTTGTGACAGTTATAATTATCATATTGTTATTTTGTTGTTTAGTGAGTATTCAGAATTACTACGGATTTTGAAAACGTTATGTTTTCTATTTTGTTGTTTAGTGAGTATTCAGAATTACTACGGATTTTGAAAACATTATATTTTCCCTTTTTCTAATGCCGATCATATGCCCTCGGATTTGGGTCATATCAAAGTTGGTATCAGAGGAAAGGTCCTGCAACCTTTAGTATGTCTAGATTTTCAGAAATCCTAAATGATCTAAGTTCTTATAACATACAGAGCCTAGGATCCCTTTTCGTCATGTTAAGTATCTCTTATCTCCAATTCTGCGTTGTTCGTAGATAGGGATGAAGCCCTGCTTAAAAAATCCTATTAACCTATATAAAATTTTTTATTTGGTCTATTCAAGTCCAGATTTTTACATAGAATTAATTCTCGACTCACCCAAGATTAATTAAAAATACCATTAGCTTATAAAAAAAATTTCACTTGGCCCATTTAAGCCTAACTTTTTAGGCAAGATCAATTTTCAGCCCACCCAAGATAATTTTGTAGCTTTGTCCTTTTTGTAGACTGTGATTCTTTATCGTCATTGTTTGTATTTTTGTGTTTGTGTGATGTGATTTTATAGGTAAGATGAGTTTAATGACTTTAATTGACTCATGATTGGTGATAAGAGAACAAATGATATTATTGGTACTATTTTCAACAATAAAGACTCTTCTAGATGCCAAGGTAAGGATAAAATATTGAGAAAGTTATGTGTATTTTAAGAGAGGAGACCTTAAGGTCATATTTATAGTAAGGAATTTTATGTTACATAAAAAGGCTGGTGTATCGATAAAATTGAAGTTCTTTAATAAGTGTTGGTCCTATGAGTATAGATACAACAAGGTAGAGTTGATAATATTCCTTAAGACTTTAGAGTAATTATGTAAAATATACTTGTAAGTGAACAATGAGAATTTTATGATGAGTTCTAAAGCTTAAAAAGATAATATTAATGCATAAGTGAGGTAAAGTATATGAGTATATAGTTAATGGAAGTGTTGCATGTGGAATGGTTGTATTGAATAAAAGGACTAGCAAGTAATTAAGGTTATTGAGTAAGTTATTTAGTAGGGAGTCATGTGGAGTTTTGATATATAGACTTGAGGATTTACTTAGGGATATAACTAATTAAGTTAAGATAAAAGACAATTGAATTATAAAATCAGTGGATTTTACAAGAGTTAGCAATTTGATAGTATGCATGATTATATACTAGTGAGTTCTTGAAAGAATGAATATTGGAATGATAATTTTTGAATGGAAGTCAAGGACCCAAGAAGAGTGTTAAGGAAGGTAAGGGTTGATTTAGTTTTAGTAATAGATTTATGTGAGTAACGTTCTTAATAAGTGAGTATAAGTGCGAGTATCTTATAATTAGCCTAATAGTAACAGTTTATGCTTCCTAGTTGGTGTAGATTGTGCTATTTCAAATATAACCTCATTGGATTATAGGGCGGTGACCTAATCAACCAGTAAACCTCTTTCAAATGAGGGTTAAGTTTGAAACGAATATCTGAATACCATGAAGTAATTTATGGAGTTTTATAGACCTTTCAATTATCTTGTTATGTATGTGAATTGTACTTTGTGTATTTTAAAAAAGTATAGCAAAATGCATAAAAGAAGCATAATGGTGAGTCTAATTTGGATAAGCGAGGCATGTTTTAGCTTGAAAAGTTCAAGAACAAAATTTTATGAAGTGTAATTATATGAAATTTTAATTATTTTAAACTCTTATTTTATAAGAAATTATAATTATTTTAAGAAATATTTGTATAAAGTGATAACAAAATATGAATATATTATTTAAGAAAAAATATTTTTTAAGCTTCTGTATTATTTTAGATTTCAAAAAAAGTTTATTATTTAATAATTTAATTATTTAAATTTAAAAGGAATATTTTAAGAGTATTCCACCAACTTTTTTTAAAATTAAAATTATTATTATTATTATTATTATTATTATTTTTAGGATTAATTACTCTGGGGTCCTTGTGTTTTTTCATATTATACTAAATTGTTCTTATATTTTAAAAATTATACTAAATTGTCCATACGTTTTACATTCGTTAGATAAACGGGTTTTTCTGTCAAAAATTTCGTTAAATTACTATAAAAAATTTATAATAACCCTCATTTTCATTTCCATTTTCACTTTTTACCATACTCCCTCCATCTTTCAATCCCAAAACCTCAAATCCTCACTACTTTTGCATATTACCCTACAATAGCTATAAAACGTATACAACCAATTGAACACATACCCTTTTTTTAATTAAACCACAACCCATGATTCTATAACTCAAATTGAGATTTCTATCAATTAATAAGCATGATTTATAATTGAAAGAAGAAGAAGAAATCAACTATGAAACAAAATGATATAGTAAGAAAAAAAGAGTTAAAAAATTTAATGGGTTTCTACAAAAATAGATGACTCGCCTAAAAAATTATTTAGATAGTCGTGAATGTTGAGTTTGTTGAATCAATAGAACATCAATTTCTTTTACGGCAAGCCAGAGAATGAATCGATGCTTCTATCATAGAATGTTACTTTTGGATTAGTAACGAGCACAAATAAGACTATCACTTGCACAGACTAAGCAGCAAAAATAAAATGCTAAAAAAAACACTCATAATTACAACTCTAGGGGAAAACTATGGCAACCCAATTACTGTAAATTTCTCAATCAGCACCAAAGATTCAAAATTAAATTAACAAAAAAAGTTATCGAAGTAGAAGAAGAAAGGGAAACAAATTGATTGAAGAAGAGATGATTAAGAAGAGGATGAGATGGAAAGAGCCAAGCCATATTGCCAGAGCTAACACTGATTGAATAATGTTTGTTGGGTTATATTTCTTCATATTTGAATATGTCAACCTCTTCTTCATTTTTTAGTTCCACCATCCCCATTTTTAATTTCCTTCTTCTTGCAATAATTATTTGTTGAAGCTTATTTGGTTATCAACACTCTTATTAATTTAAATTAAATTTTCCTAGAAGATGTTCCACTATGATATCACCATAATAATTATAATCACTGAAATAACAAGATATAAAGTTGGGAAGCAAGAAAGTTTACATTTAGTGGAAAGGATGAAGTTGCAAGAGGATTATTTTTGGGAGTAGAAGATGAAAAGGAAGGGTTATTTTGGATAATATGTAATACCCAGTGCTTGGAATGTTAGAGTCGATATGTGTTTGTTTGTTTTTCTGAAGAATGTTAGCATGTGTATGATTCTATGTGCATGGTAGATAATCTATAATATTATGCTGAGTATAGATTACTTCTAGAATGATTATATGCTGAGACATGATGAGTTATGACTGATTTTGAGGTGTTAATCATGTATATGTATAAGTTGATTGAGTTTGGACAAGTTAAAATGGAGAAAATATGATAATTTTCCACCATCAATTATTCATGGGGGGTAAAGATACATTTCACTACCATGAAGATACTTTTCACCACCATGAAGATACCTTTCACCACCATGAAGATATCTTTCACTACCATAAAGATACCTTTCACCATCATGAAGATATCTTTCACCACCATTAAGATATCTTTCACTGCCATGAAGATACCTTTCACCACCATGAAGACATCTTTCACTCCCATGAAGATGCCTTTCACCACCATGAAGATAGTTTTCACGGGAGTGAAAGATCTTTCACCACCATGAGAATATTTTTTGCATAATTTTTCATTTTCCTAAGAAATTGACTTTCACGGGCATGAAGCCTCGAGTCTATATAAGCCTAAGCCTATTTCTTTCATTTTCAGCTCACCCATTTCGTCCTTCTTCCTCTCTTTCTTCATAAATACACTTCACCCACCTATAAATTCATTAAATTCTTTTCTCAAACACTTATTTCATCTCCATTAACACAAGAATCAAGAATCAAACCTTCAAGAACATCAAGATTTCATATTTCTCAAGGATTCTCCATTTCTAAGAATTCAAGGTATTTGTTCCAAACTCAATTCTAAATTTAAGATAAGTTAATTAATGGTTAGAATAGATGAATATAAGTTAAGTATTGATATTTAAGAGTATCATTAGTATTTATTATGGATTATAAGCAAGATATGTATGGATTTTGGGTGAATAGTAGCTATTCATCCCAATCTTCCATATTTCCTTAATATGTGATTAAATTAATGTTATAAAACATATTAGGATTCTAAAAGATGATTAGAATCATAAGGATTTATCTTGTATGAGTATGTTTGGGCATAAACCCTAATTGTGAGTATTTAGAAAATTGTCATAGGAGAAGAGAACTCAAGGAAATAGAGGAGATTATTGAATGTACAAGTAATTGAGGGAAATAGAAGGATAAATTGCTTTGAGGTGAGTATGAACATTGCATATGCATTTTTGAAATTGATTGTTCAATCCTTCCTAATGTTCATGTATATGATTCTCATGTTTCAAAATATTGTATTGTGAACCTATTAAATGAATTTTCTATGATGTTCTCAAACAAATGATAAATTGTCCATATAAACACCTTATATGTTGTAAATGGCTTGGTCATTCTTCCTTGGACCAAGCTCATGTGAAACCTATTTGCTATCTTGAATGATTCATGATTATATGTTGATGGTCTTATGACCAGTATGATTCTTTGTGAAATCCAAGCTATATGACCCATGATATGTATATGTATAGAACTTTTTTCCTAATGAGAGTAAATTCATTGGTCCATTGTGCACTTTGGGAACCTAGCTGATAGGATTTTTATCAGTGTTCCACCTAGTGAGAACCATAAACTCTAGGCATATGCTTGGCCAAGCATATGTTTTGCGATAAGATAGCAAGGCTACTGATACGCTTTGTTATGATAAGGTAGCAAGGCTATTGATGCATTATGACAGTTCTATCATATGATTTGATAGTGCTATGCGATTGTGAGCACTTATATTATTGAAAGCATAACCTTATGATATTTCTATATCTATATTCCTTTGGCTTGACCTTTGCTTTGCATGTTTTATATCTTACTGAGTTGAAGGCTCACTCCTCTTCTGTGGATTTCAGGTGATAGTGTAGCTCGTGAGGGAGCTAATATAGAAAACAGAGCTTCTTGATTCATTCCTCCAAGAAAACTCTACGTAATTCTTTTGAGATATATTCATTAGTTTGTATTATGGTATTTGTATGTATAGGGAGTATACTCTAGAGCTCCGTAATTAGATATTGAGGATGATACTATTTGATGTCTGAATTATTACAATTTGGGCTGCCCTTGTTCTTTATTAATGTGCGATGTATCTTTTGATCGATAAGAAACAAGAGGAATTCATATGATGATGATGATTGCAAATGTATGAATGATGATTACTATATATGATGTGGATATGTTTTGTGCATGAGATCCAGGATATGAGTGTTCTACGGGTTTATGGTGGCCTTAAGCCTACTCTTGCCCTAGGACCATCGCACCACTAGAGTTGGGGTATGACAAAGGTGGTATCAGAGCTATAGGTTTATAATCTTTAAAATAGAAAGATAGATAGATGTCCATGAGCCCTAGTATAAGTGTTGATTAAGATAATTACGGAGCATAGGATTCATGTCTCGTCTATATTGTGTCTTCCTTTAGTATATATCTACGTTAAGTGTGCATAGTGAGTTTGATCTTGTTTGTTATTCTTATTAGTATCGAGATGCCTCCACGACATGGACGAGGCCAAGGACGAGGCCATCTTAGAAGAGATTTGCCTTTTGAAGAAGGTTTTGTGGGTGGTAATGGAGGAGATGAGATTCCTCCTATACCACCAGTGGATGTGGCTAATATGGCTTAACAATTAGAATAGTTGTAAAGGAATTACGCAATGATAGTTGAATTCATTACGCAATGATAGCTGAATTCATTACGCAACAAAGACAACAGCAGGTACCTCCAGTACAGGCTCCAGAGATTCCCATTCCTCTAGTAGTTCCACCACCTGTTCTACTTCAAGTTGAAGAGGTATCATTCGAGAGATTTCTTAAGCTTAAGCCCTCAGAGTATAGAGGTGAGGTGGATCCTGTAGATTTCCTAGAAGAAATCAAAGAGAAAGTACAGATTCTGCTAATTCATAATAGAAGAGCTATAGAGTTTGTGGGCTATTTGATGAAAGTTGAGGCTAAGGATTGGTTCAAAAGAAGCATTTCTGGTATGCTTTGGGGAAATGAAAATCTTTCTTGGGAGAGATTCAAGGAATTGGTGCTGAGGGTGAGAGAAGCTAAATCTATAGAGTTTAAAAGATTGGTTCAAACACCTGGTATGAGTGTTTCGGATTACGCTAGGAAGTTTAGTCAGTTGAGCAAATTTGCTCCAACTTTGATGCCTACAGAAACAACACGGATTCAAAGGTTTCGCAGAGGATTAGTGGCTCCACTATTTAAACTCCTAGTTACTCTTGAGTTTGACTCTTACTCTAAGCTGGTGGATAAGGCTAGGGTAATTGAGAATAGAGAGATGGAACCTAGATCTAAAAAAGTTGAGAAGAAGAAAATTAAAAAGGCAGTTCTTCTAAACAAGAAAGTGGGATGAAAAGTATGGGAGTGGCTCATCAGTTAGCTTCTAGGAATGGGTATAGAGGACCTTCAGAGAGACCATAGTAGAGTCGGATTACACCTGGACCCACCTCTCAGATAAGCTATGGTTCAGTTAGTTTTGCACCATCCAGGACTCCTAGACCTTTGTGTTCTACATGTGGTAAATTTCATAATGACCCTTGTCATTATGCGTCAGGAGCATGCTTTAGGTGTGGACAGTAAGGTCATTTACTTAAGAATTGTCCACAACCATCCTTTGGAGATATACCTCAAGCTTCTCAGACTACAGTTCAGATGGTTAGAGAGAGGAGTGTTAGTCAGCAACCAGATGTGGGCCAAGGCATTTTGGGCAGGACTCTAGAGGTTGGCAGAGGGTCAGGTCAGCATGTGGCTCAGGCTTCAGGGTCAATTCCTATAGGTAGAGGCAGAGGCAGAGTTTTTGCTCTAGCACAGCATGAGGCCCAGACATCTAACATGGTTGTTACAGGTATTCTTCCGATCCAAGCTTTGAATGCTAGAGTGTTGTTTGATTCAAGAGCTACGCATTCCTTTATTTCATCATATTTTGCTAAGAAATTGCATGTGCCCTGTGAATTGCTTGAAACTGTGCTGATTGTTTGCACTCCTTTGGAGGAAGAGATTGAAATTCAAAACTTTTGTCCCTCATGTGTGGTTAGCATAGGTGGCAAGAACTTGAATGTAGATTTGATTGAGTTGCCTGTGTTGGAATTTGATGTGATTTTGGTCATGGATTGGTTGTCCAAGCACTATGATACCATAGATTGTAATGGGAAGAAAATAGTTTTCAAGCCACCTTCAGGTGAGGAGTTTGAATTTCAAGGGGAGATGAGCGAAGTACCACATAATGTGATATCTGCCATTGGGGAAAAAGGTTGTTGAGAAAGGGTTACCAAGAGTATTTGGCTTATGTCTGGGATATTCGTAAGGAAGTGAAAGACATGGAGCAGATTTCAATAGTTACTGAGTTTCCAGACGTATTTCCTGAAGAATTATCAGGGTTGCCACCAGATAGAGAGATAGAGTTCGGTATCTAGTTGCTATCTAGTACGAATCCGATTTCTATTCCTCCTTACCGTATGGCACCGATTGAGTTGAAAGAATTGAAAGTCTAGTTGCAAGATATGCTTGACAAAGGATTTATCAGACCTAGTAGTTCATCATGGGGAGCACCAGTACTCTTTGTGAAGAAGAACGATGGTTCTATGAGATTGTGTATCGACTATAGGCAGATTAACAAGGTTAACATCAGGAACAAGTATCCTTTACTAAGGATAGATGATTTGTTTGACCAGTTACAAGGTGCTAGTCATTTCTCCAAGATAGACTTGAGGTCGAGTTATCATCAATTGAGAATTCGAAATGAAGATGTACTGAAGACGGCTTTTCAAACCAGATATGGACACTATGAGTTCTTAGTGTTGCCATTCGGATTGACTAATGCACTAGCCACATTCATGGACTTGATGAATAGGGTGTTCAGGCCATTTCTGGACAAGTTTGTCATTGTATTCATCGATGATATCCTTATATATTCTAGGAGCAAGAAAGAGCATGAAAAACATCTTTAGATTGTATTGCAGACCTTGAGGAAGCATAAGTTGTTTGCCAAGTTCTACAAGTGCTAGTTTTGGCTCGATAGTGTTTGTTTCCTTGGGCATGTGGTGAGTAAGGAAGGACTTAAAGTTGATCCGAAGAAAGTGGATGCAATCCTTAATTAGCCCAGACCTACAAATGTTTCCGAAGTTAGAAGTTCCTTAGGTTTGGCAGGGTAATATAGGAGGTTTGTGCAAGATTTTTCTAAGATTGCAGCACTTTTGACCAAGCTTACTCAGAAGTAAATGAAATTCCAATGAACAGATGCTTGTAAAGAGAGTTTCCACAAGTTGAAGACTTGTCTTACCACGACACCTATTTTGGCTTTGCCGTCAGGAGAAGGAGGATATGCAGTGTACTATGATGCATCAAAAGTAGGACTTGGATGTGTACTTATTCAGCATGGTAAAGTGATAGCCTATGCTTCTAAACAGTTGAAGAAGCATAAGGTGAATTACCCTATGCATGATCTTGAGATGGCTGCAGTTGTATTTGCATTAAAGATATAGAGACACTACCTGTATGGAGAGAAGTGTGAGATCTTCATAGATCATAAGAGCTTAAAGTATATCTTCCAGCAGAAGGATCTCAATATCCGACAGAGGAGATGGATGGAATTACTAAAAGATTGTGATTGTGAAATGTTGTACCATCCAGGAAGGCTAATGTGGTGGCAAATGCCTTAAGTAGAAAATCTTTGGGAAGTTTAGCCCATATCCAAATTAGTAGGAGATCTCTAGTGAGAGAGGTGCAGAGTTTGCATGATATGGGGATTAGATTAGCTCTATCAGATGTGGGTGTGCTTCTGGCTTATTTTCAAGTTAAACTAGTACTTATTAATCAGATAAAAGAAGCGTAAGATAAGGATCCTCAGTTGGTAAAGCTAAAAAACGATGTGAAAATGGAGAGAACTTCAGGCTTTTCCATGGTTGATGGTGCACTGAGACTGGGCAATAGATTATGTGTTCCAGCTGTGGATGGATTGAAAGATGTGATTCTTAAGGAAGCTCATCATTTTAGCTACAGTATGCATCCATGTGCAACAAAGATGTACCACGACATTACGAGTTCTTATTGGTGGAGTGGAATGAAAAGAGATGTCACAGAATATGTAGCTAAATGTCTAACTTATCAGCAAGTTAAGTTAGAGCATCAAAAGCCTTCTGGATTACTTCAACAATTGCCATTGCCAGAATAGAAATAGGAGATTGACTATGGATTTTGTGGTTGGATTGCTAAGGACATCAAGAGGCCATGATTCGATATTGGTTATTATTGATAGATTAACCAAGTCAACTCACTTCTTGTCAGTCAAGACGACTTATACGGCTTCTCAGTATGCACAAATTTATGTTGATAAGATTGTTAGGCTTTATGGAGTTCCAATTTCAATTATCTATGATAGAGGTACTCAGTTCACCTTGAGATTTTGGCAGAAATTACAAGAGTGCTTGGGTACACAGCTTGATTTCAGCACAACATTTCATTCTCAGACAAATGGGCAATCAGAAAGGACCATCCAAACTCTAGAAGATATGTTGAGGATGTGCATTCTAAACTTTGGAGGAAATTGGAATGCTCTTTTGCCGTTGATAGAATTTTCCTACAACAACAACTACCATTCAACGATCCAAATGTCCCCTTATGAAGCTTTGTATGGCAGAAAATGCAGATCTCCCTTGTGTTGGGATAAGGTTGGAGGAAAGTATATCGAAAGACAAGAATTGATAAGATATACATCAGAAAAGATTTCACTGATCCAAGAGAGATTAAAGACAACTTTTAGTCGCCAAAAGAGTTATGTCTATCTAAAGAGAAAAGACCTTCAGTTTTCCTTTGGAGATCTAGTATTCTTAAAGATCTCACCAATGAAAGGAGTTATATGGTTTGGCAAGAGAGGCAAGCTATCTCCATGATTTATTGGACCCTTTGAGATTCTGAGCAAGATCAGAGAAGTTTCATACAAGTTAGCTTTGCCACCTAACATGAATAGTGTGCATCCGGTATTTTATGTATCGATGCTTCGAAAATATGTCGTCGATCCTTCTCATGTGCTACAAGTTCCGGCAGTGGATCTTCAACAAGACTTGACATATGAAGAGATTTCAGTCGCCATTGTGGACCGAATGATCAAGAGACTATGAAATAAAGATATATCAATGGTTAAGGTCCTATGAAAGAATCAAGCTATGGAAGAGTGCACTTGGAAAAGTAAACAAAGCATGTAGGACAAGTATCCCTATTTATTCCAAGAGCAAGGTAAGTTTTAAAATTCGAGGGCGAATTTTCTTAAGGTGGGGAGAATGTAATACCCAGTGCTTGGAATGTTAGAGTCAATATGTGTTTGTTTGTTTTTCTGAAGAATGTTAGCATGTGTATGATTATATGTGCATGGTAGATAATCTAGAATGTTATGTTGAGTATAGATTACTCCTAGAATGATTATATGCTGAGACATGATGAGTTATGACTGATTTTGAGGTGTTAATCATATTTATGTATAAGTTGATTGAGTTTGGACAAGTTAAAATAGAGAAAATATGAGAATTTTCCACCATCAATTATTCATGGGGGTGAAGATACCTTTCACCACTATGAAGATATCTTTCACTGCCATGAAGATACTTTTCACCACCTTGAAGATATCTTTCACTGCCATGAAGATGCCTTTCACCACTATGAAGATAGTTTTCACAGGAATGAAAGATCTTTCACCACCGTGAGAATATTTGCTGCGTAATTTTTCATTTTGCTAAGAAATTGACTTTCACGGGCGTGAAGCCTCGAGTCTATATAAGCCCGAGCCTGTTTCTTTCATTTTTAGCTCACCCATTTCATCCTTCTTCCTCTCTTTCTTCATAAATATACTTCACCCACCCATAAATTCATTAAATTCTTTTTTCAAACACTTATTTCATCTCCATTAACACAAGAATCATGAATCAAACCTTCAAGAACATCAAGATTTCATATTTCTCAAAGATTCTCCATTTTTAGGAATTCAAGGTATTTGTTCTAAACGCACTTCTAAGTTTAAGATAAGTTAATTAATGGTAAGAATAGATGAATATAAGTTAAGTATTGATATTTAAGAGTATCATTAGTATTTATTATAGATTATAAGCAAGATTTGTATGGATTTAGGGTTTTGGGTGAATAGTAGCTATTCATCCCAATCTTCCATATTTTCTTAATAAGTGATTAAATTGATGTTATAAAATATATTAGGATTTGAAAAGATGATTAGAATTATAAGGATTTATCTTCTATGAGTATATTTGGGCATAAACCCTGATTGTGAGTATTTGGGAAATTGTAATAGGAGAAGAGAACTCAAGGAAATAGAGGAGATTATTGAATGTACAAGTAATTGAGGGAAATACAAGGATAAATTGCTTTTAAGTGAGTATGAATATTGCATATGCATCTTTGAAATTGATTATTCAATCTTTCCTAATGTCCATGTATATGATTCTCATATTTCAAAATATTTTATTGTGAACCTATTAAATGAATTTCCCATGATGTTCTCAAATAAATGATAAACTGTCCATATAAACACCTTATATGTAGTAAATGACTTGGTCATTCTTCCTTGGACTAAACTCATGTGAAACCTATTTGCTATCTCAAATGATTCATGATTATATGTTGATGGTCTTGTGACAAGTATGATTCTTTGTGAAATCCAAGCTATATGACCCATGATATGTATATGTATAGAACGTTTTTCCCAATGAGAGTAAATTCATTGGTCCATTGTGCACTTTGGGAACCTAGCTGATAGGGTTTTTATCAGTATTCCACCTAGAGGGAACCATGAGCTCTAGGCATATGCCTGACCAACCATATGTTTTGCGATAAGGTAGCAAGACTACTGATACGCTTTGTTATGATAAGGTAGCAAGGCTATTGATGCATTCTGACAGTTTTATCATATAATTTGATAGTAAGTTTCATGATCTTTTTGGACTTTTCTTGCAAGTGAGGGTAAGTAAGTTTCAGTAAACTCTAGAATTTACTGTAATTAATTTAGAGCAATTACGAAATTAAATTATGTGAAAAATAGATTTAGACACTGGTATTTGAATATTAAAGATAAGTAGAGAAATTAAGACTGTTAAAAATTCAGAGAAATTATTTAGGTTGCTTTGAGATAATTAATTAGAGCATTTCTGAATTTTCTTATGGTATTATGAATAAAGATATAGTTAAATTAATTATTAAATACAGATTAAGACATAATTATATTTATTTGTTTGAGTAAAATAAATTAAGTAAAATATTGTTGACTGTAATTTTTGTGATATTGAGAGGGATGCAATGATGATATTCGTAGGCCCTGGATGGACGATTGATTTTAAACAAAGTTAAACTAATGATATGTTATTAAAAGGATTTCAGAGAAAATAAATTTCCATTCAGTGCATATTTATTCAAAAAATTTCTAGAGATTTTATAATTTTGTATGATCATTGAATTGAGAAATTATGATAGATGTTAAGTTTGGAGACCATAAGGGTTATTGCGTGGTTGTGGATTGATGTGAGCCTTGCGGACTATTTAAAAGTGGATTTTTTTTTTCAATAAGTTAATGTCCTAGTTATAAGGGAGATTCTGATAAATTTTTGATAGACTCTTTAAAGTAGATTTATATAATTCTAAAGTCAAATATCTAGTTTAGGTGTTCCAGGTATCTTCCTTGACATTAGTCAGCAGGTACTCTGAGGAGAAATAGTCAGTTAATTTTCGTCAAGTTTTTTTAGTTAATATAACACTGAATTCCCTTTTGTTTATTTAATTTTATGTATGCATATATAAAATAATTATTTATACATTATATGTATATAATTAACACTATATATGAACATCATATCATAAAAACATGATGAATGCGACGCCATATAAAGTTGTTATGATTATAATTGTCGCATATTACTTGTGATTGTTGAATGAGATTAGGATGATATACGACCACATATGATTTTGAATATGACTATGATGATTATGATTTGATGTGCTATGATTGGTGTATGATGGCTTCAAACTTACTCATCGCTTGATACTGCTGCTAGTTAAATTGGTCTCATGGATGACTGAGACCCTATATTTGAATATAAGATATGATATTTAGATTCAGAGAACCACAAAGGGAATTAGCTTCCAATTTGAGATTTATGTGGTTCTTATTGACTAATTCCTATTTTTAGATGATTATGTGATTTTTATAATTACTTGATTGTTTGACATTATGCATAAGCATGTTTGATACTTGAATGACATGTTATATTAATATCTATATAACTCATTGATTTGAATATTCATCCTTATTTAATATTTTTTCCAGCTTGTAGTTGAGTGTAAAGAAGTTAAAAGTTTAGTCAAGTACTCATGTCTTTCATTCTTCAACAGTAAAGTTTACTTTAATATATTCAGTTATGTAATTAATTATAAATTGTTCTATAGTATAAATTCTTGAGCTCCGCATTATTATTTAAATTATCTATATTTTGTTCAGTTTAGTAAGATGCTTGGCTCTATATGAGTTTGTTGAGTTTGGATGATAGTTAAGCTCAGTTTAGTTGTTGTTGTGTTTGTCACATTCCAAAACCAGAGATGCGATGGTCCTAGGGCATTGGTAGACTTAATGCTACCAAAAACCCGTAGAACACATCAACTAAACTTGTGGCAATAACAAAACAATATCTATAGCTATCCATAAATCGAAATCATAAACATTATTAACTTGAAATATTATTCTGTGATATAACCATCAAAATATAATCAACTTGCTCACTATGAATCAAAGGCAAATAAGGTCCTTTATCCAAAATAAACAAGTGATAACCCAAAAGAATATTACAACAATTCAACTATTATGGAGCTCTAAGAGGATTACATATCAAAATAATAACAAAATATATCCAAAATGAACAAAATCTATACTTTCAAATAGCTTCTTAGAGAAAGAAGTCAATAAGCTCTATCTTCGGTTTTTGGACCGACGACTCTAGTACCTGAAAACCACAATAGAAGAAGGGTGAGCCTTCAACTCAATGAATTATGCATATGTCATACCTGAGATTCAAAATCAGATCAAAGGTTCAGAGTGCTATCTTTATCCATATATATAACAAACATAGTTCAAATTACATATATCAGAATATATAATCAAAGGTCATGTACATATCAAAATCAAAGATCAGAATACATAAGTCAGAAATCAGAGGTCAGAAGTGCCTACAAGAAATGGCATATCACAGATACATATATATGTAGGGTAAGCAATGTAGATGTCAGAACAATAGAGAAACAAAATAGGAGTCTCGTGACATCCATAAACAGAACATGAGTACTATGATCTCCATACAAAGTACATGTGCTTACACTAACACACGCCTAGAGAGACTTTGTCCTCTCTAGGAAGGACCCTGATACTTTGACTCTATCAGTCGAGTCACTAATATACACAATCCCATGATTTATCACTCACATGAAAGGCGTTCTGACAATAACATCTACTTAGTATAGAATACAAATATTTGTAACAGAGGTTTTTATCAATCCATGAACATTTCAGACTACTCAGTTTATACTATAATAATGAGTTGGTTCCAAAGAAACGGGTAGCAATACCACCTCTAAAACACAATAATAGTATCAAGATATATTTATAATAAATATCATTAGTTTCAAGGAAATACCAACTTACAATTGTATAGATATGCTCATAATGAGTATTAACAAAAGAATCATATATATATATATATATATATATATATATATATATATATCTATATATATATATATATATATATATATATATATATAAACACAA
>CANXYC011631292.1:0-24908 GCA_948193065.1 Aleurites moluccanus
AACTCAGTAAGAGTATTATTGTCACTAACAGCTAATTATGGTTGGGATTTAAATAGTTCGACGTTAAGAATGTTTTCTTGCATAGGGAGTTGGAAGAAGATGGGAAGAACTTGGCTACTAATACTGTGTATAGATTGAAGAAATCTTTGTACGGCCTCAAACAATCACCAAGAGCATAGTTTGGAAGGTTTACTAGAGTCATGTTGGCAAGTGGTTATAAGCAAAGTCAGGGAGATCATACATTATTTATCAAACACTTTCCTTCAGGGGGAGTTACAGCTCTTTTAGTATATATTGATGACATAATAATAACAAGAAATGATGATACAAAAAAACAGGTGTTGAGCAAGTGTTTGGCTAAAGAGTTTGAGATTAAGTCATTAGGGAGGCTGAAGTATTTCCTTGGGATTGAGGTTGCACACTCTGGACAATGGATCTTTATCTCTCAACAGAAGTATATTATGGATCTTCTTGAAGAAACTGGAAAAACTGCATGTAAACCAGCAAGCACTCCTATAGATCCTAACCTTAAACTTGGTATAACAGAGGAGGATGCCACAGTCAATAGGGAGATGTATCAAAGGTTTGTGGAAAAACTCATTTATCTATCTCACACAAGGCCAGATATAGCCTATGCAGTAAGCGTAATTAGTTAGTTTATGCACAATTTAAGGAAGGTTCACTTGCAAGCTGCTCACAGAGTGCTACAATACCTTAAAACCTTAAAGGAACATCAGGAAAAGGTATTTTATTTAGAAGAAATGAAGGTTTGGTGCTAGAAGCATATACTGATGCAGACTATGCTGGGTCAATTATTGTTAGGAGGTCAACCTCAAGATATTGTACCTTTCTTGGTGGGAATCTAATAACTTGGAGGAGTAAGAAGCAAAACGTCGTGGTTCGATCAAGTGCAGAGGCTGAATTTCGGGCTATGGCCCAAGGTATTTGTGAGTTACTTTGGTTGAAGATTATTCTTGAAGACTTGAGGATTAAATGAGATGGTCCTATGAGACTTTATTGTGATAACAAATCCGCAATCAGTATTGCTTATAACCCAGTACAGCATGACTGGATAAAATATATTGAAGTGGACAGACATTTCATTAAGGAGAAGCTAGAGAGTGGATTGATATGTACACCTTATATTCCTACACGTGGTCAACTTGCAGATGTCTTAACTAAAGGATTGAACAGCTCAGATTTTCAAACAATCATATCCAAGCTGGGAATGAAGAATAACTACTCACCAGTTCGAGGGGGAATGTAGAGAAAATCCTATTTAGGAGATAATTTTGTATATTATTAGCTTTCCTATTTTGTTGTAAAACCCATTAATTATGGGATTAGATTAGATTGCCATAAATCATGAGATTTGATTAGGTTTCCTATTTTTGCTAGGTTAATGTGTATAAAGTCGACATTGTTGTTTGGTAATAAAATAAGAGGAATACAATTCTCTTTCAATTGTTCATAAAAACTATATGCAATAAGAAATTTTGTTATATGGCAATCAAATTAGATATGAATATAGGTTATAACAGGGTTGAAAGGAATTCTCTTGAGAAGGTATTGAAGAAAATTGAATTTTGTGATGAATTCTATGTTAATAAGTTTTGGGGCTCCAAATAACTTGTGGGGTGAAATTGGCTCTTAGATATGACAATACAAAAGTTGCAAAATCATCTTATGGTGAACATGAAAAGGCAGTAAATACTAAAACTAAAATAGAACTTAGGAGAAGTAAAAGACAAAGAAATAAACTAGCTTTAGTGATGACTTTTGCACTTTTATTATACATGGTGATCCATTATACCTCATGCAATGAAATAAAATCCGTAATGCAAAATCATACTTGAAAATTGATGGATTTACCTTCTGGGGCCAAGCACATAGGATGTAAATGGAAATTTAAAAAGAAATATAAACCTGATAGAACTATTGGTAAATTTAAAGCCAGACTAATTTATAAGGGCTACACTCAAAAGAAAAATACAAACTATTTTGATACATTTGCACTAGAATTTCTTCCATTAGGGTTTTATTTGCTTTAGCATATATAAATAAACTTGCAGTGCACCAAATGAATATAAAAATTGTCTTTTTTAAATAATGACCTTGAAGGAAAAAATTTATATGGTCCAACCTAAAGCATTTGTGATAAACAGATAAAAAAATAAAGTATGTAAACTTGTGAGATCTTTGTGTGGCTTAAAACAAGTACCAAATAAATTATAGTCTCCATGTATATTTTAATAATACCAAAACTTCGTTCTTTTATTTAAATCACTTAACAAATTTGCTTTCAATTTTTTTAATATGTAGGGAGATGCACATTATTATGCATAACGAACATTATATTTAATTGAACTCTAAGAATTTCAAACAAAAAGCAAAGTCGCGTTCCTTTTTCTCTTGAACGTTCTTTACTGAAGAAAATCACCAACATTCAAGAAAGTTACTAGCATTATTTACCAGTGCAATCAAATAGAGGAAACACTCATTACACATTTGTAACGAACATCACCTATTAAAGTTGAAATTGGGACTTTCAACATGGAGAAGAAAGTCACGTTCCTTCATGGAAGACACCAAAATTACCATAGCAAGTTTTCAAGCAAAATTTGCTCAGATTTTTAATCATTAAAGATGATGCAAGAGCATATGTCTATTATTTTCACTACAGAACTGTCACACCCCGACTCCAGTGGTGCGATGATCTTAGAGCAAAGGTAGGCTTAAGGCCACTATAAACCCGTAGAACACTCATATTCTGGATCTTATACATAACATATATCCACATCGTACATAGTTATTATCATGTATATTCATTTCTATGAATCATATAATCATCATTCATGCATTTACATACATCATCGTATGATTTTCTCTTGTTCCTTACCGATCAAAAGATACATCCCACATCAATAAGGAACAAGGGCAACCCACAATGTATCATTTCATAGATCAAAATAATATCATCCTCAACATCTAACTACCTACGGAGCTCTAAAGTATACTCTTTATACATATGAATACCATAATACACAATAATATTCATCAAAAGAATTACATACAGTCTTCGTAGAGGAATGAATCAAGAAGCTCTGTCTTTTATGTTAGCTCATTCTCGCGCTATACTATCACCTAAAATCCATGGAAGAGGAGTGAGTTTTCAACTCAATAAGTTATAAACATGCAATTCAATGGTCAAGTAAGGTTATGCTTACAAGAACATAAGTGCTCACAATCGAATAATACTGTCAAATCATATGATAAAACAATCATCATAATCAGAACGCATCAGTAGACTTGCTACCTTATCGTAACCGAATGCATCAGTAGCCTTGCTACCTTATCATAATACATATGCTTAGTCGGTCATATGCCTAAAGCTTATGGTCCCCTCTAGGTGGAACACTGATAAAAATCCTATCAGCTGGGTTCCCAAAGTGCACAATGGATCATTGAATTTACTCTCATTGGGAAGAGAGTTCTATATATATACATATCATAGGTCATGTAGCTTGGATTTCACAAAGAATCATAGGTCACAAGACCATCAACATATAAACATGAATTTATTCAAGTTAGCAATTAGGTTTCATGTGAACTTGGTCTAAAAAAGAATGACTAAGTCATTTACAATATATAAAGTGGTAATATGGAACAAATTATCATTTATTTGAGAACATCATGGAAAATTTATTTAGCATGTTAACAATACAGTATTTTATAACATGAGGATCATAAACATGTACATTAGGAAGGATTGAACAATCAACTTCAAGGAAACAATATGCATATGCAATGTTTAAACTTACCTTAAAGCAATTTATTCTAGTATTTCTCTCAATTACTTGTACATTTAATAATCTTCTCTATTTTCTTGAGTCCTCCTCTCCTATGTCAAATCCTCAAATACTCACAATTAGGGTTTACGCCTAATAATGTTTATACTTAGTAAATTCTTATGATTCTAATCATCTTTTAGAATCCTAATATGTTTTCTAACCATCATTTTAATCACTTATTAAAGAAATATGGATGATTGGGATGAATAGCTACTATTCACCCAAAACCCTAAAAATCCATAAATATCTTGCTTATAATCCATAATAAATACCAATGATGTTCTTAAACATTTATATTTAACTTTTATTTATTTATTCTAATCATTAATTAACTTATTTTAAACTTAAAAGTGAGTTTGGAATAAATATCTTGAATTCCTAGAAATGAAAAATCCTTAAGAAATCTGAAATGTTGGTGTTTCTTAGTAGTTTAATCATTGTTTCTTGTGTTAATGGATATGAAATAAGTTTTTGAGAAGAGAATTTAATGAATTTATAGGTGGGTGAAGTGTGTATTTATGGAGAAAGAAAGAGAAAGGAATGAAATAAATGAAATCTGAAAATGAAGAAGAAGGATCGGATATTTATAAGTCCGTGCCTTCACGCCCGTGAATAAGCTCTCACGGCTGTGAAGACCACTATTCACGTTGGATTCGAAGCACTTTTTCACGGCCGTAAAGGGACGTTTCACACCCATGAATACAAATATGAAGGGTTAGTCAATTTACACAGAAGTTTTTCTCACGGTGATGAAAGATGTCTCACGCTCGTGAATAACTCTTCACGCCCGTGAGGAAACTTCATGCCGATGAAAGGCTTATTGATGATAATATCTCATGTTTTCTCCATTCTAGCTTATCCAAACTCAATCAACTTATACATGCACATGGTTAATACCTTAAAATCAGTCATAACTCATCATGTCTTAACATATAATCATTCAAGAAGTAATCTATACTCAACATAACATTCTAGATTATCTACCATTCACATATGAACATACACATGCTAACATTCATCAAACAAATATGAATGAACACATATCTACTCTAACATTCCAAGTACTGGGTATTACAAGAACGATCATAATTTTTAACTAAATTTGAAGGCTTATATATGGATGAAGTTTCTAAGTGAAAAAAGAGTGATAAAAAGTGATTCAAAGAGATTATTGTACTTTAAATTTTAAAATTTTCTCTTGCTTTGTTTTTAGAACACATAGTGCTTTAACTTATATCATTTTTGTTCAGTTACAAAAACTTTTGAGCTTAATTCAAATTATTGTAATAGCTTACTCTGGAGTCTTAAAATAATTCAAAACCTGAAACCTTCTTGTAATTCTTTATGTATTGGCGAAATCCCAGAAATCTATTATAAGGGCAAAATTTTGAATCAATTAATGTATTATAAGTGTTGGGGGGTAATTCCAGAGAGCTAGTAAAACCTTAAGTCATGAACTTATGAGAAGTAGAAATAAGAGAAAAGATTGCTATGAACTACTATAAAAATTGGCTAAGCTTTCTTATTCCTTATCCTTTTCAATTTATTGTTGTATTTGTTGGAGAATATCATTTAGGGTATAAAATTACATTAGAAACTCAAATTCCTATTCACCCCACTCTAGAAATTGCCATATAGGGTTTAACAATTAGTATTAGTACTTGTTTTCTTATTTTTTGTAAAAATCCAATGATTTTAATAGCTAACTAATATTATGGTAGGTTTCTCAAAAACTCTATTTGAAGAGGGATAATGTAGCACAAGGCTTTCATTATTTTGTGGTATAACTATAATCAATGGAAGGTTATTATGAGATTCCATATGAGGTGTCAAGGATACGACATTTGGAAAGTGATAGAAAAAGGTCACTTGATTTCAATGGAGAAAAACTCAAACAAGCCTAAGAATCCTTTCAATTACATCGTTGATGACAAGAAGTTGGCATTGAACGAAAAAGTAGCAAACCTTCGTTTTTATGCTTTAGATGAAACCAAATTCAACCGAATTTCAGTATGCGAAATAAAAGAGATTTGAAATGTGTTCAAAATGACTTATGAGGGTATGAGTCAAGAAAAAGGCTAAGGATAAATTTTCTCACAAATTTTTTTGAGAATTTCACCTTGAAGAATGATGAAACTATGGAGGAGATATACAAGAGATTCATAAAAAATAATAATAATTAAAAAAAGCTACTCACCAAACCCTTGAGGTTCATATTTTATTTTGAAATAGATTTAAGAAAATAAAAACTTTCAATGAATTTTTATTCAAATATGAAAAGGATATAAATATGGATGGTGCTATTATCACAACAAAAAAGATTGTGGCCAACAATTTACTAAATATATCAACATTTCTTGATAAATATGTCATTCATTTCTCTCTCCCTTATTAATTATGGAAATCTTTTTATTTTTTTCTCTCTCGATTATTGTTTATATATTTTTTTTCTCTCACTTTCTTTATTATTATTCTTTATTATTATTTGAAAGTCGAAGAATTTATTTTTTTTAATATTTTCACTTCAATAATAATGATTTATGATAAAATGGTGGCTTTTAAATATTTAAATGGTAAATTTTTTTAATCAAATAAAAAAGAAATTTTTACAAAAACACAAAAAAAAAAAGAAAAAATTTTATTTTTACTGTTGTAAAAATATTTTTTTAAAAATACTATATACCTAAATATATTTTTTCAAAAATACAATATATACCAAACATATATCAAATATATACTAAACATATAAATATATACCAAATATATATCAAAACATATATAAAAAAAATAAAAATGAAAGAAAAAAAGGAATAAAAAAATAAAAAAAATCGTTTTCCCATTAAAAAATTATAATATTTTATTGAAATACAATTATTCTTATAACTTGTTATTTAAGGCATTAAAAAAAAATATTAAAAAGAAACGTGACAAAATTTACGTGGCTCTATTTTCTATATCATTTATATTAATTAATATCGATTAGAAATTATTTACAAGTACCTTTTTTTTTCTTTTGACAGTATATAAAATTAAGTAATGTAATTTTAATATTTATAGTATTTTACATTAAAAGGTCCAAAATTATTTAATAAATATAAAGTTATATAGCTTGAAAATTTTATAATTATAGTTCATAAACACTCTATAAATATCATAATATAATAAAAATGAAAAAAGCTACTAAAATATGAAAAAAATTAATTGAGTCAATAATAAAAGATATTTAGGAATATTTATTATAAATTAAAAATAATTATAAATAAATAATGAAATAAAAAAGATAAATATTAATTTTTATTTATCTAATTCTTTTATTACATATCATGTCTATCACGTGATATCTTCATTTAATTTTATAAAGATCTCATCGGGATTGTGTTCAAAATATCATATTATATCAAATATATATCCGATCCGTAGATCTGCCAAACCCTTCTCTTTTTAAGCTCTAAACATGTACCTGTAAATTAAAAAAATAATGAGCTTTATTGTTATTATTCAATTAATTAAAAAAAAAGTGCCAATTTTTTTTTTTCAATTTGAGAGAGTAGAAATTTTATTGAAATACATAAATCTCAATGTCCCACTTTCATTTATCAGAAATTATAATCTTTTTTTTTTTTTCAAATGATGGTTAATATATTAATTTATTAATATATTTTTATTTAATATTTCATAATATTACATTTTTATCAATAAATAAATAATTAATTTTATTAGACTAAACAAAATATATATGTTAAGAATATAAATATTTGATTAAAAAATAATACATATTAATTTTGATAGAATCTTTAATCTATTAAGTTATTATAGTTTAATTTTGTATTTTATCTCATGTTTTATATATTTTTTATGTGTCATATATTTTTTTTAAAGTATTTATCAGCTATCACTTTTCATTAGTAATGTGGCTAGGCATGACCACAATTCCAGAATCGTCAATTTCGATTTCTAAAATAAATAAATCGGAATTGAAACATTGAAAGACGGTTTCAGTCTAGTTTAGGAATCGTCGATTTCGAGATGATTCTGATTTTTATTTCGATTTAGTTTTCGATACGGGTTCAATAAAATTTAGAACCGAATTTATTAAAAAAAAAAAAAGGAGGGCTTGAACTTAATTCTCATGAATTAAATGCCTACATATCTTCTTGAAAGATAGAAGAATCAAAACTCATATAGTTCTCTTACCAAACCCAATTCTTTAAATAATAGCCAATAAGCCTGCATGCATCAAACCCATCAAATATCAAATCAATTTCAAATACTTAGAATATATAATAAATTCATCCACGATTTTAAATCAAACCAGATCACCAGTTTCGATTCAGTTTGGAAATTATGAGAACCAAAACTGAATTTTAGAGTCACGGTTCGGTTATAATTTGAAAATGATTTCGATTTAATATAGTTTGATTTTGATTTAATCTGGTTTGATTTTAATTCGATTTTGATTTGAAATCAGACCGTGATCATGTCTAAATGTGGCGCAATAAAAAGTCCATGAAATAAAAATTATGATACTAAGACAGAGAATCTACACTGATTATTTTTCTCCTGATTAAAATTTTATATATGATGACATTTAATATGAAATAAAATTTTATTGATAATGACATTTTATTAGTTTGTAAAATTGGTATTAAATAATAATTATTTTCAATATAAATATTTAATAATATAAATAAAAAAAATTTATAAAAAATAAAAAAATTATTATTTTAATTTATATAAAAATAAAAATAAATCTAATTTTTTGGGACAGAGAAAATATAAATTAAAATCGTTTAAATTTATAAATTATCATTGTAAAAAATATTTTTTTGTCTTTTTATTAATTTGGACTATTACTACAAAGTGTTAAGAGTAAATTATCAAATTCAACATATTTATATTTTTATTATTTTTAAAATTAAAATAATCATTAAAAAAACTTTGCCACTTTTCTAGTCAGTCTGTTAGTAGCTTAAACTGACAAACATCTGTATAATATTATATAAATTGAATGAGTGATGGCTCTCGTTCCTGCAAATTAATAAAGAATACTACAAACTTAGACAAAATGGTTTTAAAAAAACTCAGAAAGGCAAATAAATCAAACCTGTTATATCTGACTATCAGACTTGATCAGATCATTGCTTTTACACTGTTATTTATATGTGAAGTGTAATTACAAAAGAGTGTTACTCATGTTATATAGTTGATAATGTTATTTTTATCTATTTTAACAATCATGAATTAAAAAAAAAATATTTAATGATAAAAATTTGCCAAGAAGGATTTAAACCTCTTGAGTTCTAATCAATTAAAGATTATCGTCAAATTACTATTTTGTTCATAATATTTGATGTTATTAATTAAATAATTTAATTTTTAAAAAATTAATTGAATAATTTTTTAATTTTATTTCGGATTAAAATATTTTTTATTTTCCTTCAAAATAAGAAAATAATTTAACTTCTAGTTTTATAGGTTCCATTGACAAGATGGCTTCCAATCTGTTTGTAAATTGGAT
Source organism: Aleurites moluccanus (assembly GCA_948193065.1). Lineage (NCBI taxonomy): Eukaryota > Viridiplantae > Streptophyta > Magnoliopsida > Malpighiales > Euphorbiaceae > Aleurites > Aleurites moluccanus. Next base: position 9,370 of record CANXYC011631292.1, read on the forward strand.
AAAAAAATATAAATTTGATGTTTACGCTGTGCAGAAAAGGTATTTTTGATATTAAAAATTATTTTTTAAAAAAGCTAAAAAGGTAAAAAATAATTAAAAAATTAAATAGTATGATAAAATAAAAATATAAGTAGGATTTAGTTAATTTTTTAAAAAAATAAACTTATTAATTAATTAGACAAAATTTTATAAATAAAATAATAATTTTCTTAAAAATTATTACTTTATTATTATTATTCAAGAAGACTCGATTGCCAGTTTAAAATAAATAAATAAAATTAATTATAGGGCCCTAAAATTTAGGGTCAACAAGGACAAAGTAGTCTTTTCAGAGGACAACAAGAAGCTTGGCTGGGGGCATGCCTTTCGCGTTAATATTGCTTCCCAACTGCCAAGAGCTCTTAGTTGACAAAATTAGGAACTTTTTATTTTTTATTTTTTATTTTTTTATGTATTATATTATTTTTTTTATGCATCTCATTATTAATTATTTATTATTTTAATATTCTAATTTCTCTTTACTCACATCATTATTTTTTTATATTAAAATCTTTTCACGTTTCTCTCGACCCACGTCATTAAAGGAATTTTATTATCCAATAATATTTATATTTAATATTATTTTGAATATATTTATTTTTTTATGTTTATTTTTCTTCTAATGATTTGTGTTTTATTCTTTTATCCAGTGTATTTTTTTTGTTTATTTATTATTTTTATGATGAATTTTAACTTCTTATTTAATTAATTATTCAATCAAAATCATAAGTTTTGCTTTTATATCAAATTTATATTTATTAGTATTCATATCGAATTCTCAAAAAAATCATAAAAAGTCAAATATAACTATTATTTATTGCTAAATAATTTTTATTTTTGAAATCGAAATTATTGTCATTATTATGTATATTCCTGATTTATTTTCATATTATTTTTAATGAAGTATAATATTATAAGATGTTATAATTCTATATTTTGTTATTTTATTTTATCAATTAATGAAATATTTAGTGTTATCTAAAAAAAAACAGCATGACTTCTTGTTAAAAAAATATTGTTTATGATGTCCAATTAAAAAAATAATTTATGAAGTTTTGTTGCTTGATTCAAACAACATATTTTATTTGTTTACAATTATTTATAAAAATATTTTATTTATTAAAATTCATATATTGTCTCTCCGATAAAAAGTTATTAAAGTAGATTTACAAACAAATAAAATATACTTGATATTCAACTAACATTGTAGTAAAATTAGTCTTTGTATTTTACCTTAAATACAAAATTTTTTGTATAAAAAGTAATTTTTTTTAGTATAAATATAATGTCTAATTGTATAGTTATCAAAATAAAATTGATATGCTAATTGAACCAATTTAACTTTTGATTGTTGAAAAATAATAAGACGATTCAACTAAAAAATTAAATTAAAAAAATAATCAATCAACTCGTATAAAATCTCAATTGAAAAATATTAGAAATGCATGATTTTTAATCAACCGCCATATTAAAAAATTTTAAATTTTAAATTTTTACATATATTTAATTTTTATGAAATAACTTTTAAGTTTTTAAATCATTAATTATATATTAAAACTATAAATGTATATATTTATTTATTTATTAAAAGTAAGTAATTTTATTATTAAAAATTTATAATTGAGTCTTATTTTTTAATTTTTATGATTTAATATTCAGTCAATTATGATAGCATAATTATAAGAAATTTAATAACATAAAAAAAAAATTATAAATTGATAGTAGTAAAAAATTTATCAATATAAAAAAAAATTGTATAAATTTATCCCGTCAAATTTATCCTTCACACTCGTGAACAGCAGTTGGGCTGTCAACATCAACAAACTCTAAAAAATTTATAGTCGTTGGAAGGAAATTTTATAGCAAATCTTGCATTAAACGCAATTAAAACGATCTCATTTTTACTCCACATTTTATAGGCTATAAATACTTGAAGATTTGAAAATAAAATAAGTCTTGCTAAGCCATTTCAAGTGCAAACTCTCTAATTCTCATTCATATTATGTTTTTGTGCTATTCTTGAAACTTTGTGCTCAAACTCATATTTTAAATGTTCAATTTTATACAAGCTATTTGTATTTCATCTTTAATCTTTCAAATTCATGCTCTCTTGTTTAGAGTGATTTTGTGAGTGGTAGCTCATTGTGAAAGGGTGAATTTCCTAGAAAATTTATTATAATTGGTTTAGGTGGTGTATCCAATTTTAGTGAAATCTCAATATCGAGTTGATATTGAGAGAAGTGGACGTAGGAGAGGCGATTGTGCTCTGAACCACTATAATTGGCTGAGCTTCTCTTAAACCTATATCTTTTTATTTGAAATTGTTATATATTTATTGCATATAGGTTGTATACTTGCATTATAATTTTTAAACTCCTATTCACCCCCTATAGGAGTGTTTCCATATAGTTTTAATAATTGATATCAGAGCTTGTACTCTAATTTGCATAAAATCTCATAATTTTTAGAATTTACAATTCTTTATTATGGCAGACACATTTACTTCTACTTTTGAAGAAGGATAATACTCCACAAGATCACCACTCTTTCATGGTATGAACTACAAGTAATGGAAAGTAAGAATGAGAGTCCATATTTGCTCCAAAGCACTTGAATTTTGAGAAGTTATCGAGAAAGATCCCTTCGTTCCTATGGAAGGAGATGCTCCAAAGAACTCCTCCACCTTTACGGTTGAAGACAAGAGGAAAGTAGACAATAATTTTAAAGTTATGGACTTATTATTTTGCTCTCTTGATACTACGGAGTTCAATCGAGTTTCGACTTGTGACTCAGCTAATGAAATTTGGAACGTGCTCAAGGTCACTCATGAAGACACCAACCAAGTCAAAGACACAAAAATCAACATGCTCACCTCAAGTTTTGAAAACTTCACCATGAAGAAGGAATAAACAATTAGTGATATGTATAAATGATTCACAACTATTATGAATGATTTGAAAGGTCTTGATAAAACTTTCACTCAAAAGGAGCTAATCACTAAGCTCTTACGATCTCTTTCGACAAAGTTCGATGTTATTGAAGAGTCAAAGAATCTAAGTGCTATGACTCTTGAAGATTTGGTGGGAAATATCATGACCTTCGAATTGAAGGTCACAAATAGAGAAGCCATAAGAGATAAAGGAGAAGAAAAACCTTCCAAGATAGAAAAATAAATTGCTCTAAAGACAATTTTAGAAAATGAAGAAGCAACTTCCAATGAAGAGGATGAAGATGAAAAGTTGACCTTACTTACTAGAAAATTTAGTAAGTTCATGATGAAGAATAAGTTCAAGAAAAGGGGCTTTAGAGAAAAGAAGAAGCAATTTGATGATAAGAAGACCAAAATCATTTGTTATGAGTGCAAGAAGCTTGGTCATATAAAGATTAATTGTCCAAATCTCAAGAACAAGAAAAAGAAGGAAAATAAATAGATGACATTTAGAAAAAGGAATAAGGCATCTGTGGTTTGGAGTGAGAATGACACTTCAAGTGATGATGAATCCTCCGATGAAGAAGAGGAAGAGAAATAGAGAGTCACCTTGGATGGTATATCCATATATCTATCTCAATATTTTTATTTCAACAACACACATTTTAGATATAAGTTGCCCTTTCATTATGCAATACTCACTATCATACATCATAGTAGGTCTTATTGTTGAACGAAAGAACTTACCTTTTAACTTGAGTAGAATTTTATAGTCACATAGAACTCTCGTGACAAACTTTCATTTCAATCACTCAGTTTTTATCTTATGGCACACATTCTCTTTACATCCTCCATCTCCTTGGAGGATTAAGACTTGGTATTTAAAAATAGTGCTTTGGGACAATGCTTCTCCATCCAATTTGTTCAATTTTAATTATCATTCTATTTCATTAATATGTTAAGAATTTTAATATCATCAAATTATCTTGCAATATTATCTGTTGTCATTATTTTGTTTTTAAATATTTAAATATAAATTGAAAAAAAAAATCAATGAGTTATAGAAAGATAAAGATAAAGATTAAAAAAAAAAAGAAATTATTAGGTAGTATTGGAGTATATTCCTCATATTTATATAAAAATTAACTTATATAGACATGTCTCCACTCTAATCACATATGAGTCTATTCTAACATATTTTTCACTCCAATCATATATGAGTCTATTATAATATGAATATGAGGAGTATTGTTGCTACCCACAAAAGTCTTTTACTGAAGCATCTCTTAGCTATAATCCTAACTACATATGGAGAAGTATTGTTGCTTCACAACACTTGATAAGGGAAAGGAGTAGAATTAGGATTGGAAATGTTTTTTTATTGATGTTCTTGGTTGCCATGTGAGTCCACTCCATTTGTTGTCTCAGATGTACAAGAAAGGATGGAGATTTTGAAAGTCTCTAATATGATGTTACTAGGAAAACTAAAATGGGATAGTCAATTTATTATTGAAGTATTTACCAACAAGGATAAGGGTCTAATTTTGGGTATCCCTTTGAGTTTAAGAAATATAGAAGACAAATAGTGCTGGATAAAGGAATAAAAAGGATCTTATTCAGTGAAGACCGGCTACAGGGTGCTTGAAGGTTGGAGAAATGGAGAGTGAATGCTTGGAGATGGAACTATTTGGAAGAGACATTGGAAGCTTCATATTCCTCCAAAAGCCAAGAACTTAGTCTAGAGAGCGGCTGTGAACTGTTTGCCTACAAAAGAATTGTTGCTGTCACATAGAGTTGCTGTTGAATAGCAATGTCCAATAAGTCATCATGATTTGGAAAATTCTCTACATACATTTGTGGATTGTCCTCTTGCTAAAAAATGTTGGATTGCATTTGATGCGGGGTTCACAAGAAGTAATGTGAAAAGTTTTATTGAATGGTTACAGTTGGTTTTTAGGCTGTGTTTGATATAAGTTTGTGAAAATATTGCTATGCTATGTTGTAGTCTGTAGTATAATCGCAATAGTGTGGTTTGGAATTAGAGATTTCAGTCAGTGAATGCAATGGTAAAGATAACAGTGTCATGCTTACGATAATGGAAGGCTGTGTAAGTTATTTTCTCCTTTAATATGGAGTTGGCTACTTTATTAAAATAGTGGTCCACTTCTCCCCTTGCTTCTCTCATTTTTTTAGAAATAACTACCCTAGGTGAAGGATAATATTAGAGATGGCAATGGGATGGGGAATCTCTGTTCCCCGTGGAGATTTGCCTTGAACGGAGTGGGGATTCCCCGATTTGTCTCCCCATGGGGGCGGAAACGGGGAATATTTTTTTTCCGTTAGCGGGGACGGGATGGGGACGGGGAGTATATTCTCCACCCCGTGAGGATCCGTTATTATATTTAGTTAATTATTATATTTATTTAATTATTCCTTATATAAAATTATATATATATATATATATATATATATATGGAATAATTTGTTCAATAAATAATTCTTATGAGATTGTTGGAGTTTATTAAAAGCACTTATTAGATTAAATTTATTCAAGTACTCATACTTAATATTTTATTAAAAAATATTACTGAATATTTTTAATGTATTAAAATATTTATATTTTAATTATGTTTGGTTGATGTTTTGTGTTTGAATTTATTAATATTTTCTAAATAAATTTTTTTATATTTTTAGCTATTATTTATGAATTTTATAAATATAAATAAATTTAGTAATACAAAATTTAAGCGGGGAACGGGAACTCCCACGAGGATGGGAATAGGGACTAAATTATTCCCGTATGTGAAACGGAGACGAGGATGGGGATTCCTCGCTAAGACGGAGGTGGGAATGGGGGATAGTTCTCCCGCCCCCGCCCTGCCTCACTCCATTGCCATCCTTAGGTAACATAAGTAGAGGTACCTAGATTTACTCTCATTCATGCAAAAACACCATCTAAAATTTGAGAGAAAAACCCAGAAAACTCTCTCTGAAATTAGTGACTTCTTCCTACAACAAATAACAAATAATGGCTGGAGGTATTTATGATTTAATTTTAGTTATATTTATTAAAAGGCATGATATTTTAAAACTTAATTTTATTATTATTATTATACATGCTTTATATATACTTTTTGCTCTTACAGGCTGCCCAGAAATTGTTCCAACGAAACCATACTCAATTAATTCCTCAACATGTATATGTGATTAAAGTGGAAAAACCCAAATGCAGGGAGGCTTAAATCCAATACTGATGCTGCTGTTTTTGAGAATTATGGGAAGATGGGGATAAGCTGTGTGATTAGTAATCAATAAGGTGGATTAGCGAAAGCTTGTGCAAGAACGTGACCAGGTTTACAAGATCCTATAATAGCAGAAGCTCTAAGCATAAGGGAGGCTTTAAGTTGGATAAGATCTCTTAATTTATCTAATGCGAGACTTTCATAAGATGAATTCTCTGTTTGGGTTAATTATTGAGGATTGTTGGGATCTTAGAAAGGATATTCTTAATTTAGAAATTAAATTTGTAAAAAAAACTATGATTCAAGCAGCTCATGTTTTAGTAAGGGCTACTAATTATATGACAGAGCTAAATTATTGTAAAATAACTTTATATTATAATGAGGACAAAATTAGCATTTAATGTAAAATCAAGTGACGTGGATCAAAGGAAAATGTGCATTTAAATTTTATTAAAATGCAAACCTTAATAAATATACTTTATAAGTTGCAGGTTAGATCTATTGTTATTAATTAAAGAAAAAAAAATTCAATTCATTGCTCAATTGAGACGTCTTCTTGTTGTCTCTTTTAAGTTGAGGGCTGCTGCAGCTTCTCATATGTCTCATTTTGAATACTTAAAAAATTTTATAAAATTTTTAAAAAATTATATTTTGATAGTGTTTAATATAATGAATCTATTGTTATATTTTTTATATTAAACAAAAAATTATTTGGCCAGCTAAAAATATATTATAAATGCATTAAATCTAAACCATTAAATATAATATATAAAATTTATAATGCATTTTTTCTTATCCAAATGATTTTTATTTAGTATAAAAAAATATATCAATAGATTCATTACATCAAACACTATCAAAATAAAATTTTTTAAAAATTTTATAAAACTTTTAAAAAACCCAAAATAAAAACACAGCAGCACCCTCAACCCATCCTTCTCCTTCTTCTTTTATTATTATTATTATTATTATTATTATTATTTGAGTGGCTCTATTATCATAGCAAAAAAATGTTGTGATCACAAACTATTATTTTGACAAATTATTTATAATTAAATTTTTTCTTAAAATTAATATATTTGATGACAACCTCTTGAAAAAACTTATTAATTTTTAGTTTCTTCATTATATTTTTATTGAGTATTTTATTTTTATTTTTTATAAAATATAAGAATATAAATTTAAAGCATAAGAAAAAATAATAAAAAAATTAGATAGCATATTATGCTTTTTTTTTTATGGATATCTTGCAGAAAAAATAAAGAAAATAAAGTGAATAAAAAAAGCCAATTAATAATAATGGAGAGAAAATAAAAATAAAATAAAAAAATATCATAATTCATGATGGAGGGAGAAAAAAAAGGACATATCTATCAAAAAAAATATTAATTTATTCAATAGGTTGCGACCACGACTTTTTTTATTGTGCCAATAACACTACTCTTATTATTATTATTATTATTATTATTATTCAAAATTGACGGAGACTTTTGGAAGTTTTAGATGTCATGTTAGAAAATGATAATCTTTAATATTCATTGATTAGGAAAATGATGGATTAATAACTCCTTCATGTTTGAAAGTTAAAAAAGTATTGAAAATGATATCAATTAATGGAAGATACTTTCCAGTTTAGTTTTAAAAATAAATTTTTACGTAAAACATGATAAATTTTTTTATAAAAGTAAAATTTTCATATATATAATATTTTAAAATTTTAAAATAAAAATAAATATTATAATTTTAAAACATTGCATATATAATTTAATTTAAAATATATAAAATATTTAAAATCTATTATCGCATATATGAAAATAATTGATAACAATATGAAAATTGATTAAGTTATCTTAATAATAAATAAAATAATTTATTTATTTATTTATTTTATATCAATTGAATAACAATTTATTTTATTTTATTTATAAATAAAATTTATTTTATTTATTTTAATTAATTATAATTAGAAAAAATATAAAAAAATCTTAAGAGATTAAAAAGTTAATTTTTAAACAGAAAGATAACAGAAATATTAATAGAGAATTTTTTTTGTACCAGATGTAAAAAATTTAGGAGTGTTTTTGTACCACAAAATTTTTAAAAGTGTGTAATAGGAAGAAATTATTAAAACTCAAGGAATTTTTTTTACTTCTTCCCATAAATATTAGTTAGATTATATATGAGCGAAATGCATATTGAGATTCTTATATAATAATGAAATGTTCAATTAAGCTATTTATATTTTTATTCAATTGGATATATATTTTTTATTTTTTAAATAAATTACATCTTCCTAATAATAAAATATTGTATAAGTTATTGGTAATTCAAGATTTTTATTATTTTATTATTTTTATATTTTTAATATTTTAATAAATATTTAAATTAAAACTAATTTACAAGTGTGTTAAATCTTTTTTTAAAAAAAATCATATATCTTTTAATTTTAAAAGAAACTCTTAAATTCAACCTAGAAAGAGAGAGTAAATGTGATTTTGTTAAAAAAAAAAAAAAAAACCCTCTTTCAATAACCCTTTAATTAAGAAACAAAATTTTGATTAAAGACTTATTTATTCTCATTTTAGTCTCTCAACTATAAAATTAAGAGAATGATCAAATTGGATGGAAATACAAAATATTGTTGTCATTTTTTAATTTTCTATTTTTTGTCTTTAATGATGATTTTAAAATTTATTTATTTTTATTATCCTTTAAATTTTTTACTATTCATATTTTGGCTATCCATATTTTGATAAAAATATATAGAGAGAATAAGATATTTAGAAAGATAATTATTAATATTTTTTTAATAATTTATATATAAAAAATATATGGAGAGAAGATATTTAGGAACACAATTATTAATTTTTCTTTGTTAATAATTTATATAATATTTTATTAATTGCTACCATAGGTAATTTATTTTAAAAGTAAAAGTTATGTATCCAATTGAATAAAATAAAATCTAAAGAGTCCAATTGTAAATTTTATTATAGTACAAGAGCCTCTAAGTGCATTTGGCTACTATATATATATATGTATATATATATTTGTGCGTGTGTTTGAGTTATTTTTTATGAGTTTGTACATATTGTTATTTAAGAAAAATAGATTGCTTGAATAATTTTTATGGACTCGCATATATTATTATTTTAAATTTTTATTATGTAATTTTATTATTTAAATAAAAATAATTAAATAAAATAAAGTATTTAGTTGTTATTTCATCTAAGTCTCCAATTCAATTAAGATTAATCATGTATAATAATAATACAATGAGTAAAAATATGTATTAATATTTTTTACTTAATAATAATATTGCATAAATCAAATCAGTTAAATGTTTTTTCATATATTAATTTGAGTATATAAGATAAAAAAAAATATATTTATAACATAGATAATTTTGTTTATCTTAACGTTATGTTTAATTGGAAGGAGGTAAGGTAAAATAAAGTATAGTTGTTAAAATTGGACTGAATCAATCGGTTAAAGTGAAAACATTAAGAATCGAACCAAGGATCAGTCCGGTCAATCCTCATTTATCCGTCTCTCAAAAATTAGTTAAAAAATCAGTAAATTGGTCGAATTGGACTGGTTTTTTCGGTTCGAGCGGGTCATTTTTTTATTTTTTAAAATTTTTTTAATTTTTTTAATTTCTTTTAAATTTTTTAATTTTTTTTTATTTTTGATAAAAAAACGTTATTTTGATTTAAAAAAAATTAAAAGAATTTCAGTAATATCATTTCAATTTTACCCGACGCTAAAATCATGACCCTATTACATATTATCTTATTGCGTGAGTAAATGTTTGAGCAAGTGAATGTCCATAACTTATTATATATATTATTTTTGACTTAATGTGATTAGATTGACACCATAAAAAAAATATGGTCTTATATAAATTCTTAATTTAGCTATAATTGTATTACAGTTATTTTCATCATATATATAATAAAATATCAAATTATATATACATATATATGTATATCGGTTTTTTTCTGGTTTGACCCCAGTTAAACTTCTGATCCTCTGTATTCACCGGTTCTGAAAACATTGAAATAAAGTTTTAGGTATGATTTCGAAAAGTAAAGTCTTAGATGGTTTTGAAAAGGCAAAACGCATCTCGAGACACTTGAATTTTGCACTTTTTATCTATTGAGCTGTAATATCCAGTGCATAGGTTGCAAGGTTGAGAATGTGTGCATTAGATTTACTTGTGTTTTGTTTGATGCATATTAGATGATTTCATGTGTGTATGTACATGATAGATGCTCTAAGAATGTATGCTGAGTATAGATTACTCTTAGAATAGATTTATGATGATACATGATGAGTTATGCTTGAGTTTGAAGTGTTATGCATAGTTTAGTTGAGTTCCCTGAGTTTTGAACAAGTTGAAATGGAGAAACATAAGAGATTCTCACTTAGTAGACTCTTCACGAGCGTGATAAATCCTTCACCATTGTGAGAATATTTTCTATGTGATTTTCAAGTTTCCTCATATTGGTTTTCACAGGTGTGAAGTACCCCTATACGACCATGAAAATATTTTCGGTTCTAAGCATGAACAGTGGCCTTCACGGCTATGAAGTCTCTCTTCACGGGCCTAAAGACTCGGGCCTATATATACCTGAACCTCATTTCTTTATTTCCAACTCTTTTATTTCGTCTACCCTTCTCTCTTTTTTCATAAATACACTTCAATCACTTACTCACATATTAAATTCTCTTTTTAAACATTTATTATATCTCAAATAACCCAAGACTCAAGAATCAAACCTCCAAGAATACTAAGATTATAGATTTCTCAAGAATTTTCATTTATAGGGTTTCAAGGTATTTACTCCAAACTCATTTCCAAGTTCAAGTTAAGTTATTCCATGGCTATAATAGATGAATATAAGTTGTTTATGAGTATTAAAAGGTATTTATTATGAATTATAAGAAAGAGTCATGGATTTAAGATTTTTGGGTGAATTGTAGCTATTCATCCCAATATTCTGCATTCTTCTAAGAGATGATTAAATCGATGTTAGAAATCATGTTTAAACTCTCAAAGATATTTAGAATCATAAGAATTTATCTTGTATAAGCATGTTTGGGCAAACCCTAATTTTGGATATTTAGGGATTTTGATTTAAGGGAGGAAATCTCAAGAGAATATGAAGGATTAATTCTTACTCAAATGTTTGAGTGGATTAGCAAGGATATTTACTTTAAGGTAAGTATAAACAATGTATATGAATGTTTCTCCTTATGAGATATATTGTTAAATCTCCATATATGTTCTTCATGATATGAAATACATATTTAATAACCTATTCAATAAATTATTTCTTGCCTTCTATAAGTAACCACTTGTATGTTGGAAAATAACTTGGTTATTTCTCTTTGGACCAAGTTCATAATGAAACTTAGTTGTGTAAATAAACTATATATATATATATATATATATATATATATATATATATATATATATATATATATATATATATATATATCTATATATATATATGTGATGGTCTTGTAATCAATATGTTCTTTGAGAATTCCAAGCTTTATGAACCCATGAATATGTATAGAACGCTTTTCTCAATGAGAGAAAATTCATTGGTACAATGTGCACAATAAAAACCCAGTTGATATGGTTTTTATCAGTGTTTCACCTAAAGGGCTTAAAAAAGTGGATGTGATTCTTAATTGGCCTTGACCCACAAATGTTTCAGAGGTTAGAAGCTTATTGGATTTGGCAGGCTATTATAGGAGGTTTGTGCAAGACTTTTCCAAGATTGTCGCACCTTTGACTGAGCTTACTTAGAAGCAAGTGAAATTCCAATGGACGGATGCATGTGAAGGAAGTTTCTATAAGCTGAATACTTATCTCACCACGGCACCTGTTTTAGCTCTGCTATCAGGTGAAGTAGGATATACGGTGTACTGTGATGCATCGAGAGTGAAACTTAGATGTGTGCTTATGCAGCTTGATAGTGTAATAGCTTATGCTTTTAGGCAGTTGAGGAAGCATAAGGTCAATTATCCTATGCATGATCTTGAGATGGCAGCAATTATTTTTGCCTTGAAGATATAGAGATACTACATATATGGAGAGAAGTGTGATGTCTTCACAGATCATAAGAGTTTGAAGTATATCTTTCAACAGAAGGATCTCAATCTCAGACAAAGGAGATGGATGAAGTTATTAAAGGAATATGATTGTGAGATTTTGTACTATCCAAGAAAGGCTAATGTGGTAGCGGATGCCTTGAGCAGGAAATCTTTGGGGGAGTTTAGCCTATAACCAAGTTAATAGAAGATCTCTGGTGAGAGATATGCAGAGTTTGCAAGACATGGGAATTGGATTTGATATGTCATATTCAGGTGTACTTTTGGCCTATTTTCAAGTCAAGCCATTACTTATTGATAAGATTAGAGAAGCACAAGATAAGGATTCTCAGTTGGTGAAGCTGAAGAATGACGTGGGAATAGAGAGAGCTCCAAGCTTTGATATAGTTGATGGCACACTCAGATTGGCAATAGATTATGTGTTCCAACAGTGGACGGATTGAGAGAGATGGTTCTCAAAGAGGCCAATTATTCCAATTACAATGTACATCCAGGTGCAACGAAGATGTACCATGATATCAAGAGTTCTTATTAGTAGAGTGGAATGAAAAAAGATGTTGCAGAGTATGTGATTAAGTGTTTGACTTATTAGCAAGTTAAGTTCGAGCATCAGAAGCCTTCAGGACTATTGCAATAGTTTCTATTGCCAAAATAGAAATGGGAGAGAATAACTATGGATTTTTATGGTAGAACTGCCAAGGACTTCAAAAGGACATGATTCGATTTAGGTCATTGTAGATAGATTGACCAAGTCAGCTCACTTTTTTCCAATCAAGATGACCTACACAGCTTCTCAGTATGCATAGATATATGTTGATGATATAATGAGACTTCATGGAATTCTAATTTCTATCATCTCAGCTAGAGGTACTCAGTTCACTTCAAGATTTTGGCAGAAATTGCAAGAGTATTTGGGTACACAACTCAATTTCAGTACAATATTTCATCCTCAGACAAATGGGCAATAAGAGAGGACCATCCAAACTCTAGAAGATATATTAGAAATGTGCATTCTAGACTTTAGAGGCAATTGAGATACTCATTTGCTATTGATAGAGTTTGTCTACAACAACAGTTATTATTTGACGATTCAGATATTCCCTTATGAGGCTTTGTATCACAGAAAGTGTAGATCTGCCTTGTATTGGGATGAGGTTGGAGAGAAGCATATCGAAGGACCCAAGTTGATATGATGTACATTAGAAAAGATTTTACTCATCAAGGAGAGATTTTAAATAGTCTTCAGCCACCAAAAGAGCTATGTAGATCCAAAAAAAAAAAGACCTTCAGTTTTCAGTTGGAGATCTAGTATTTCTAAAGGTCTCACCTATGAAAAGAGTTCTACGGTTTGGTAGGAGAGACAAGCTATCTCTACGATTTATTAGACCCTTTGAGATTTTGAGCAAGGTTGGAGAAGTCTCATACAGGTTAGCGTTGCCACCTAACATAGATAGTGTACATCCGATATTCCACGTGTCAATACTTCGGATTTATATCGTTGATTCTTCTTATGTACTGCAAATTCCAATAGTAGAACTTCAGTAAGATTTAACATATGAAGAGATTCCAATTGCTATTATGGATCGAATGATCAAGAGACTATGAAATAAGGATATACCAATGGTTAAGGTCCTATGGAAGAACCAAGTCATAGAATAGTGCACTTGAGAAAATAAGCAGAACATACAAGACAAGTACCCCTGTTTGTTTCAAAAGCAAGGTAATTCTTAAAATTCAAGGACAAATTTTCTTAAGGTATGGAGAATGTAATACCTGGTGCTCAGGTTGCAAGGTTAAAAATGTGTACATTAGATTTACTTATGTTTTGTTTGACGCATGTTAAAAGATTTCATGTGTGTATGTGTATGATAGATACTCTAAGAATGTATGTGAGTATAAATTACTCTTAGAATGGATTTATGATGATACATGATGAGTTATGCTAGATTTTGAAGTGTTATGCATGGTTTAGTTGAGTTATCTGAGTTTTAGACAAGTTAGAATGGAGAAACATGAAAGATTCCCACTTAGCAGACTCTTCACGGGCGTGCAATATTCTTCACGAGCATGAGGAACCTTTCACCACCGTGAGAATATTTTTTGTATGATTTTTAAGTTTTCTCAGATTGGCTTTTATGGATGTGAAGCATCCCTTCACAGCCGTGAAAATGTTTTTGGTCCCTAGCATGAATACTGGCCTTCACGGCCATGAAGCCTCTTTTCACGGGCATGAAGAATCGGGCATATATATACCCAAACATCATTTCTTCATTTTTTGGCTCTTCTATTTCGTCTTTCCTTCTCTTCTTCTTAATAAATACAATTCAACCATCTACTTACTCATTAAATTCTTTTCTTAAATATTTATCACATCTCAAATAACCCAAGATTCAAGAATCATACCTCCAAAAACACTAAGATTTCAGATTTTTCAAGAAAATCCATTTATAGGGTTTCAAGGTATTTACTCCAAACTCATTTCCAAGTTTAAGTTAAGTTAATCCATGGCTAGAATAGATAAATATAAGTTGTTTATGAGTATTAAAAGGTATTTTTTATGGATTGATAAGAAAGATTCATGGATTTAGGATTTTTGGGTGAGTACTAGTTATTCATCCCAACCTTCTACATTCTTCTAAGAGATGATTAAATTGATATTAGAAATTATGTTTAGACTCTTAAAGATGTTTAGAATTATAAAGATTTATCTTGTATGAGCATATTTGGGCAAACCCTAATTTTGGATATTTAGTGATTTTGATTTAGGGGAGGAGAACTCAAGAGAATATGAATGATTAATTCTTACTTAAGTGTTTGACTGGATTAGCAAGGATAATCGCTTTAAGGTAAATATAAACTATGTATATGTATGTTACTCCTTATGACATATATTATTAAATCTCCATATATGTTCTTCATGATATGAAATACATATTTAATAGCCTATTCAATAAATTATTCATTGCCTCCTATAAATAACCACTTGTATGTTGGAAAATAACTTGATTATTTCTCTTTGGACCAAGTTCATAATGAAACTTAGTTGTGTAAATGAACTATATATGTAACACCCTAGCCCAAACCATATAGGGACCTTTAGGGAATTTGTTCTCCTTTCTTTATAATGTGCTAAACTGATATGTGAATGCATGAAATATATAATTATGCATGTTGTTTGACCTAATTTTAGGTCTAGAAATTGT
>CANXYC011631307.1:0-31273 GCA_948193065.1 Aleurites moluccanus
AATATATATTTAAAATTATAATTTAAATATAATTAGAATTTTTTATAAAATAAAATTTTTAAAATTAATTATTTTTATAAATTAAAAATTAAATAACAAAATTTAAAAAAATTTGAGCTTATTTGTAAAATTATTATTTTAATTATAATATTTTTATATATATAAATTAAAAAAAAGAAAAAAAAAATGCAGTTAATGAATAGTAAAACATCAAATTGGTGTTTTACTGTGCAGCAAAATGGCGCACGATTGGAGTGCATCATTTGCGGCAAAATGGCGCGATTGGAGATGGCCCAAGTGTATGGCTAAAATGTATATATAGATGGCAAGTTCCTCTCTTTTTTATTTTTTATTTTTTTTTTGAATCTTGATGATATGGAAATCCATTAGTTAGGATTCATATATAACTAGGGAGGCAGAATATAATATTTTAATATAATTTATATATTTTCATTACATACTCGTCAATTTTATTTTATCATATAAAAATTTCTCAATGAAAAAAAAAATTAAGGGTTTAATATAACAAAAAAAAACATTAGGAACTGTAAACGAATTATATAAAATTTAGAGGCTCCAAAATGCGTTTTTTCTTGTATATACTAATGACATATACATAAAGAATGCATAATATATTTTATATATAGATTTGTTTGATTTTAAAATGGTAAAATACAGGTGTATCACATGGCACACTTGCTTATTGAATCATCATCAACTAATACATCAACTACTTTAAGGGATTAAAATTTAAAAATTTGAAAGAATAAAGAAATATGATGAGGAAAGCACTTGAATCAATAATTTAATTATAATGACCATCATTAGGGTTTAGAAGGTTATGGTCCCATATCATTAATCTATATTTTTTGAAAGATTAATTAAATATATATATATATGTATACATTAATATTTATATAACATCATCATTATCACTAATCAATATGTTTTTCAGTGAAGAGTGATAAAAGTGGTAAAGTGTATCAAGTAACTAAAATATATTTGTTTGTATATAAATTATTATTGCTCCAAAATGATTGATTGAACTTGTTTTATATCATCATAGTTTTCTAATAAGATATTCAAATCTTTTGATTTATTATACTATTATTATTAAGGGTTGGTTTTTGCTTCCTGTATTAAGTATTAAGCCATCTTTTCTTAAGTGTGTTAATGGGGGCATTGAGATTGAGGTGTAAGCTCAGTAAGAGGCAAGTTGATGGGTTTATTTAAGAAAGTCCAATGATAAGTTGTTCTGATGGGCCAAAGACATCTACTCCATAGAGTTCTTGTAGTCCAAGTGAAATGGGCCTTTACCCAACCTAAACTATTGGCAAGCAAACGATCACCCTGGGAACGTCTGGTAGTTTTCTAACAAACGTTAAATTAGAGTACCTGTTAAGAAATGAACCGGCAAAAACGCCAAAATTAAGGCATTTATAAGGCATCACAGATGAACCGAAAAACGCTGTCGTTTGACTTACATTTTTTTTTTTCCTCTTGCCAAAATTAAGAAATGTTAAAGAACTTGTTAGTAATAATTTGTACAATATATACAAATGACATACAGAAGAAGAGAGTTGGTAACATTGTTTGATGGCCACTTAGTTCTTTTCATCCCCGAAGACAGTTTGATATTATTCACTTCTTCTTAAAATTTGACTTCTTAGATCTCTCTACATTATTATTATTTTTTTTTAAATTAGGCCTCTTTATTTTAAGAATTGATAAAAATTGTATTGACTAATTTAGTGATTGGATTAAGAATTTAAAAATTTATAAAAAAATATAAAATTAAAATTAAAATATATTCATATAAATTCTTCCGATAACATAGAAAATCATCATAATAATTTTCATAAAACAGAAGTCTGCGTGAAAAGCCAATGTGCAGCCGATAAATGACCGGTCGAAAATAGGAGCAAGATGACCCAACGACAAAGTCGTTTTGATGGGCCAACGACCATTTTCAAAACAAAGAAAAAACAGAAAACAACTTTATCAACAGGCCATAAACCCATAATTCTAAGGGTTTCAAGAACTCTCGTTAAAACCCTCAGACTCAAACGCAGAATCAAACTGCTACCAACTTTATGAATGCCATGTTCTCTCGATCTTTCATTTCTCGAAAGCTTAATTTTATCTTCCATACACACAGAGGTACTCAATTTGTTCTCTCTATCCCATATACACATATATACCTTATTCTCTCTCTAATTCTCATTCCGTCGCAGTGATTTCGTATGAGTTCACTACTCCATTTTATGCTCTTTACTCCACTAACATCGTTGGTGATAAACCAATTCTTGTGAGTGAATTTACTTTCATTTATCATTTCCATTGTTTTTCTCTTTATGGTTTTATTGCAATGTGAATGGGTTGAGTGAGTTTTTATTTTTTCTTAATCGGGTAGGTCAGAGATTTCATTGGTTCTGCATTATACCATCCATTACATGGCTACTTCTCTCAGAAATCGAGGTCTGTTGGAGTTCTCGAGAAAAGCATTAAGTTCAATCAGCTTCAAGGTGCTTAATTTTTTCTCACTATATTTTTTTAAATTTCTCGCTTTGCTACTCTTAATTTATTTGGATTTTTGTTAGCTTGTGATTTCTTTTGTGGAATCAATGCCAAAGTTCAAAACTTTGAGTTTTTGTTAATAATTTTTTTTAATCAAATTATGCATTTGTTTTTTTGTTTGATCTTGTTTTTTCCATGAGCTGCTCTGTAATTTTAATTATTTCCAAACGATGATCTAGAAAATAATCTATAGTCTAGGTTTTGTATCAGAAATTGCATTTTGTTTATTGGTTATCTGTATCAAAAATCAATAAATTGATTAAAGTGAAAAAGTGACTAATTTTGTAGTCTCCCAAGGCTCAGTGAAATGAAAAGAATTTAAACTAGGAAAGCTCAATGCACCAAAGATGTTATTTAAATGATATCCAATTTGTAATGTTACACTAGGTATATGTTTTTTGATGCACTAATTGTGCATCTGCTTGGCCTTTACATAAGCAGCATTTTTTTTTACTGCATCGACTTTTTGAAACTTTACATTGATTATTTAGGGGCTGAATTTCCTTTTAAGTACTCCTTATGAACTTGTGCTTTTGTTTGCTAAAATGGAAATCTACTTGAATCTGACAATATCTCGCTTTTACTTCCTAAATTTGTATGCCACAGAAAATGTTGTGGCATATAACCAGTTTTTAATTAGTGTTGGGATTTAGACGGTGTTGCTTGATTTGCATGTTTTAGGCAGAAAAGCTTATATGAACCACTTGGATAAAGTTTACAAGCAGAGTGACACTTCATGGTTTACACCAGTGGAGCTTTTTAAGGTAATATTTCTCTCTCTTTCTCTCTCTGTACATGTATTCTAGAGCTGAGAAATCAAAATTTTATATATTTAAGAAAATAGACATTTTAGAATTTAAAATTTTCTCATTTCTATATTTTTGTTGACAAAAAAGGGCAATCACTTTCTTATCTGTAATTACTGTTGCTTCCAAGAATTTACACATTTGAAAACTTTCGCTTCATTTTGATTTTCTCCCCTTCTATTTTTCCTTTCTTGAACTCCTTCCTTTTAAGAGCATGTCGTGGCTGTTCTCTTGTTCCTTGACTTGCCACATTTTATACTGAGGAGTAGCTGACATGCCATTTTATTATTCTAGTTTTTGCTTGCTCAGTGTTTGACAATCTTAGTTACATGGGTTTTGGAGTTATTACATATGTTTTTGTAATCTTAACACATCGCCATTTTTTATCATACTTTTGTTGTCTCTAATACATGTCGGTGAAAACATGGTTCTGAACTATTTTTTTTTGCAGGTTTAGTGTAGCTGCAGTATTTGAAGTAGAATTAGGTGTATCTAGAATGCAGTTATGTTTGCAATTAAGAATGTAACTTCCCTTTGTGCTTGTGTTACCAGCATTCATTATGTTGATGTTGAAACACCAAAATGAAAAAGGAGTTTTCTTCTGATTGTCTTTGTCTGTTCTGCTTCATAGCTCTTTGATATTGTGAATTTTTCCTTTTTTGTAGCCTTGGTATGCCCATGGCATTGCTGAAGCCATAATGCGTACAACTAGCTTTTCAGTTCCACTAAAAGTAAGCAAGATCTTTCTGAATTTAACCATTTGACATACCAATTATGATGCATGGAATGATTTGATTTATATACTGTTATGCATTTGGTATTTTGCATGCATTTCTGGTTTTTTAAAATCATATTTTAATATTATTCTGTGGTGTTGAGGAGAAAGCTTCACAGTGTTGACATAAAAGGCATGGGCTGTTTGGTATAGTGAAACTAGGAAGTTATCAAACGATGTAATGATGCTAGGTGCTAAATTTTTGGATGGGATGCCTAGTTTTGATCTTTCTGAGAAATTATTGGATTTGAAAGAATATCTTGAGAGCATCATTATATGACAGTGTTTAAGCCGTACACTCGGTTTTCAATAACTTTACATGATCCCCCTTAATCTTTAGTTTCAGGTTGCACGAAATTAAATATTTGGCATTGCCTATGTTGATTTAAATTTTTTTTTTTTTTGTGTGTGTTTGTGTATGAGGATTATGCAGCTTAACACCAGATTCTAAAATTTGTAAAATGATTTAGAATCATCATGCAAGTTAATTATTTATAGCATTTCTCATTTCTGTTTATACATTGAGGCTCAATTTGGTGGATAACTTTATTCTGAAAATTGATCATCTTGTTATACATTTTGCATTCAGATATATGAAATCGGTGGTGGATCTGGCACTTGTGCAAAGGGCATAATGGATTACATAATGTTGAATGCTCCTGAAAGAGTGTACAACAGTATGACTTACACGTATGTGCATTTACTATCCCTTTTATCTAACAAAAATAAATGAAACCTTGATATAACAAACTTTGAAAATGTGACAATAATAATTGTAGTCTAGTTAGTTTAAAAAAAAATTGTAGTCTACTTAAGTTGTTCATTTTTTTCTCATTGGAAGAAGGGAAAGTTGGCTTTTTCTGCAATAGTTCTTAATGGGATTGGAACATATAAGTTCAATACATATGTTCATGTATATTAGTCTAATTTTAATGTGGTCCCAGTATGCCTTATGGTATATCTGAACTTAAACATGTATGTCTTGTTCTTGTGTTTCATTTGGCACAGCTCAGTGGAAATCAGTCCATCACTTGCTCAAATACAAAACGAAACTGTTGGAGAAGTTCATAGTCACTTGTCAAAGTTTAGAGTAGAATGTCGTGATGCTGCTGACCGGAGCGGATGGGGTATTATTCCTTAAATTCTTGGCTTGTTCTCCTTTTTCCTCATTATTGCCAACTAAATTTTATTTCTATTCTTAATTTAATAATGATAAGACACCTTGTATGCTCAAAACATACACTAGGACTAAAATATTATGATGGAAATGAAGGCCCATCCATTTGTCATTAATATGTCATTGGAGGTGATTAATACATGTTGCTCTGGCTCCTTCTATCCCTTTTCCCTTGGTAATCTCAAATTCAGTTTGGATAAGCGCCACATTGTCCATGAACTTTGAAGGAGTTGTGGAAAAAGTTTCTTCTAGACTCACCATACTGCATGCAATACTAAAAATCCTGTAAAGTAGACAGTTTTAGTACATGCACAAGTAGAGTGATGAGCCTGCGGATCATGTTGCTTCTCAACTACATGTTCAATTCTTCATGTTCATTTGTTTCCTTTTGAGATACTTATATGGTTAAGTGTGCATTTGGTTTCTTTCTTATGTATCTATTTCAGATTCTAAATGTTAGAAATTGAAGCTTGTTCGCTTTTCTAACAGGGGATGTGGAACAACATCCATGTTGGGTAATCATGCTAGAGGTATGTTCTATTTTGAGTTGTTACAATTTTGGGTATAAAGGTATTTGCTCCTCTTTTTCTTCTTAGTCTAGCTTACGTAGACAATTAATTTATGTAAAAACATGAAATTTTTATCATATTTGTGATATATATAATAAAGTGCTTATATCTTTGGCCCTAAGACAATTTAGTCTTTTTTATTTATTTTACTTCTCATTTTCATAATAGATCCAGTGTGATGGAATAACAGTAATGGATTGCTTCCTTATCCCTTTAGAGAGTCTTTCTCAACCCTAGCATACTTATAAATATTAGTGGCTAGTTTGCATTTATCCATTTATTTCTTGCAGGTTCTTGATAATCTTCCACATGACCTTATCTATTCTGAAAATCAAGTTTTGCCATGGAAGGAAGTATGGGTTAAGCAACATGACAGGTAACAAGCAGTGCGATATCAGTATCCTTGTATTGCTTCATAACCTAACTTCCAAAACTACAGTTTCATTTGTATATGCATATACTACCTCCTTTTTTCACATACTCCTTGTACCTTATATCCAGTTATCCACAAATTTTTAATATGCCTGAGTATATGCCTCATGACCTACTTGGGATGGTAAGCATCCTAGCTTTTTGTGATGATCTACTTTTACCACTTTGGCGATGAATGCTATGTTATCAGATGACATTTTTCACCTGTGGCAAGTTGTGGGTGCTTAATTATCATCTTGCTTAAAAATCCCACAGGTCACTGGAATTTGTTGATTCTAAGGAATATTATTGTAGAAGGTTTTAGAATCTTGATGTTTCATATAAAGTCATCACGGCCTTCTAGTTTGTCAATTACAATTAATGAAGTTTCCATTGTATATGTCTATTCGCATGTCATCCTTGATCACTCAGGTCTTTTGCAGGGAAACACTTTCTGAGCTGTACAAGCCTTTACAAGACCCATTAATTAAGCGTTGTGTTGAGATCATGGAATTGGACAGCAATCAATCTATTTCAAAAGCAAGAAGCATTTGGTCTAAGCTCTTTCCAAAACCCCGACGTTGTTGGCTACCAACAGGCTGCTTGGTAAAGAATAACTAGTTCTTTTTCTTCTTTTTTCATTTTATTTTATTTTAATAAAATCTTCTTCACTATTACTTGGGCATACAGAAATTACTAGAGGTGTTGCAGGAGGCATTACCAAAGATGTCTTTAATTGCCTCAGACTTTAGCTACCTACCTGATGTAAGAATACCTGGTGAAAGGGCTCCTTTGGTTGCAACCAAGGTAATCTAGTTACTTATGTAATTAATTTGCTGTTTTCAAGCTTTGTCATATCCTTTCACATTACACATACTTTATTTTGCTTTATTTGGAATTCATTTAAGTTGTGCATTCTTCTTTCTGTTACAATTTATTGTCATTTGCCTTGGACTTGGAGGCGCATTCTACATATTGATGTAACCTTTTAGCAGTTTTGCAAAGAGTGTTTTCAGTTGAAGTTAAACAATCTTAACAGTGCAAGATTTTTTCTATTGAACAAGATAGAGCAACCAAATGTGGAAACATGTTAACAGGCATCACTTACTGTGAGGGTCTTATAATTTAATGAAGAAGATGCACAAAATGATGGTTGCATGTAAAATGCTAAAATTGTCAAGATGTCTAATGAATCCTTCTTCCTGAAACAAGATTTTTTTTATTTACTTATTTTAGAATTTGACGATATTCTTTGTGCAATTGGAGAAGTAGTTGCATCTGGATATTATTAGAATGTTGTTTGATGTGACTTCCTTAAGGTGGTGCCAGCACCTGGGATTTTCCAAAACTGTTTGTCATTCATCATCTGCACAAGTTGAGAATATAGATTTTTCTTATATCAAGTAAAGGTTTTTTTTAAGTCAATGATGGATTTTTGAGAAGGGACAGAAAGCAGGTTTTTAAATTTATGTAACATCTAAAATTGATGTTAAATCAATCTCTTTTCCAGATCGTCAGATTCTTAAGAACAAAAATGATAGAAACTATTTATGTGAAATTGATATGTTTTTTCCTACACAGTTAACATCTTCCAGCAAATATTGACTCTTCTCCCCTAAAAAAAATTAATGATCCTTGGCTTAATATGTGGTAAATTATATCCAAGGAGTCTATAATTTCTCCTCAAATACAGGGAATACAGAAGATGTACTCTTTTTTACTTACAAGATGATTTCATCTTTAGTTTCTCTCTCAGACAATAAAACAGCATGCCAAAGATATTGACCTTATTCACCTTTTGATCTACAGAAAGATGGGCACAGCTCTGATTACACAAGTTATCTGGAAGCAAAGGTGCTCTCTCTCTCTCTCTCTCACGCACACATTTTTCATCATGTCATGTTTATGCGAAATGTTTTAAATGACATCAAATATGTTCTGTCTTTCTTAATTTACTTGATAGAAATATATTTATAAATTAAGTATTCCTACTTTCACCAGAGGGCAAGGTAAGGTTGCAGGATTGTAACAATAATACAGGACAGAAATCCACTTATTCAATCTTCTGAAAAGGGGTTTGAACTTGATTACTCATGATATTTTCTATTTATGTTGTTAAAATCCAATCGTATGATCAATAAGCATTGACCCTGCCATTCTATTTACTACTTTTGGGAACTGACATTGCAAACTTGGGAGGGAGAGTATTTGCCCTCATTCTGATACTCTTGAGAACCTGTTTCATATAGGCATTTATCTTTGGAACATTGAGATTCCTTGTAACCTTGACCATTGGTGACTGCCTTTTGTCTCTGGTTTCTGCTGATTTTGGTGACCTAAGTTTCAGGTTCAAATCTCACCAAGAAGAAAAATAAATAACTCAAAAAAATAAAAAATAAAAAATAAAAGAACGATGAAAGAAAAGAGGGGAAGTTGGGAGAGGAAAAGGGGAAAAAGAAAAGAAACCTTATGGTAAATTGTGTGCCAAACAAATTTAAATCCTGGAGAGCTTAGCAGGCGGCAACAATTCATGGCAAATAACGGTAAATGAACTGATGCATTGAGCCATATAATTTTATTATAACACATTATAGATGCATACATTTATTGTTTCACGTGGCAAAATATTATTTTATTTGCCAGGTTATCCCTTTTGTGAGGTAATTCCTGTATCTTGCAATGTTATTTTAATTAATTAGTCATGTTCTTTTAAGAAACGCATAGTAATTGTAGGGTGATGCTGACATATTTTTTCCAACGGACTTTTGGCTCTTGGAACGTTTGGACCATTACTGTTCTGGGTGGCTGAAACTGCAAGGAGATAAATCATCCAAGCAAGGGAAGAAAAGGCGAACCCTTGTAGTAAGTTCTTTCTTGCAGTGTAGAATTTTTTTTTTTCTCAACTTGTAATTTATGTTTGAATCGTTGATCAACAAATCCCATTGAGCTGCAATAGTTGTATAGCGAACCAAAGCTTAATGTGATGCTTCCACAATAAAAGGGGGCTGACAATGGGGGAAGATGCAAACACTTCATCTCACTTGCATGGCGAAAGAATTATGTGCAATATCTCATTTAATTCTGTTGCAGGAAATGTCCCCCTTTTTTCCTGTTTCCCTCTTCATTTTCTTCTTTTCTTCTTTTTTTTTTTCTTGAACTTCTCGTAAACCTACTCTTCCTAACATGCTACTCACTTCTGTTTAAACTTACGTCTTATGTAGCTTGACACTTCATCATTCATGGAAGAGTTTGGTTTGCCATCCAAGACAAGAACGAAGGATGGATACAACCCACTTCTTGATGACTTCAAGAATACAAAATTTTATCTTAGTGTTCCAACGCATAACACAAAGTAAGTCTGAAAAAATTACAAAAAAGAAAAAGTGGAGTCTACAACTTAAATTCTCGAACTGATTTCCAAGGAAGCATCTGGTTGAGAGTACTTGGAAGTACTAACGTAGTCTGGATCACATCATTCGGGAAGTTAACTATAGAAATCAAAGAGACACAGGATGCGCAAATTGATGTGGTATCTCTGAAGACATTTTGCTTTTTATATAGATTTATACAGGATTATTTGAATGCAATGCAGTTGAATGATTATCCTTAGATTTCATATTTCTTCAAGGAAGAAACACCGAGGCATATAAGTTGAAGGAAGATGTATACAAATCTTCTGATCTTGATATTCAGAAGATTCAGTGATAAATATCTTCTAATCTTGTTTCTTTTTGTACTATCAATTTTTCTTCCAAAGTGCAAGAATAAATGTATGAAGATTGTGTTGTTTGGTTTCTCTTCCAATTATCGCCGTCTTTCTCTTCCAATTATCACAGTTTTCTTGCATACTAAGACATAACCTAGTAGTAAGTATATATTTCTTGAATAATAGATTGAAGATCGATTTTCTCTTCTTCATGCTAAATAAAAAATAAAAAAATTATTGTGGTCTTCTTTGTATGAATTCTGTCATTGCAACAAGATGTATTCGTTCTTCACTTTCCCCGCTGGATACAGGTTCCAAAGTAGACATTGGAGGTGGATCTTGATGCTTGCATGAGAAATCTCTAAAATTCTTCATTCGCCTTTTTTGGCTACCAGATTTTTTGGCTATATTTGGTAAGCTGTAATATTTTTAGCTTCTTTAGTTACTTGTTTTGAAACATGATGTGCTTATATCTGGTTCTTGAAGGCCAACATGTGAAACAACTAGAGGGAAAATAAATTCTAACAAAAAAAATGGTCAATAAGCAGTATCCTGACTTCTACAAAGAAAAGAAATAGACAAATTCACATAGCCATGAATTGGTAAGAGAGTGCAGCAAATGAAATAACTGCTAGTAACGTTCACTAAGTTAACCAGGTTGATTTTAAATCCAATTTACAGTATCAATGAAAGATAAGCTAGTTAATTCATCAAGGTTAGATGGGTCAGCTTCTTCACCCATCTCACTCTCTTGGAAGTGAGAGCTCCTGGTGCATAGTTGCCATACTTCGCAAATTTTATCTGCTCCTCTTTTATTTTCACCCATTAAAACCACACAATTAATGAAATTTTTTTAATTGATTTTATACTTTGAAACATTGTAAATGTCTACCACTTTTTGTTCCACAAAAGTTACCAATAATATTACACTAGAATTGTTTTGATTCTGAGGTTAAAAAAACCAACTCGTGACCAACAAAATTCTAAGCATTGCATCCCTTGGGGTCTATAACATTTGGGAAGTTTAAACCCTAGAATAGCCTCTCCATGACCTTAAGTAGGCTACACCAGTACCAAACACATTGCAACTCTTAAACACAAAACCATTAACATCGTTTGGGTTTGTTCTTCTGATAAACCCACCTCCAAATACTCGTATGGTACAACCCTAAAAAGTAGAGATGGAGAGTGGAAAAGAGAAAATATTTCAATTAGTGACCTATGAACAATCCATCTAGTTAATAACTCATACATTGTATATTTGTATAGATCTTATAATATTCTTTCATATGAAAATTTTCATTAAAACTTATTAAGTTCTAAGTGCAATTCTTGTTATGTATTGATTTTTATAAAATGATGTGTAACATTTTAACACACTATCATGTGTTAATTTTTATAAGAATATATTATATTATTTATTCATAATAATATATAACCAATTATAATTATGTATAATTCTATGTTTAATTATATATAATTAGATTACTACAACTAGATAAACAAGTATTAATTAGTTTAGAAAAGGTGATAATTCTTATAATTCTATGATTAATGATACTAATATTCACAATATGTTACTAAAGCAAATTAAATTACCTCATAAATACATTGGCCACTACCAAAGATAAAATCAACAGCACCGCATTCCTTGAAGTAACGTCTGCTTTGATCATCACAGTGTATCTCGCACTCCAGCAAAGCCACATTAGTAAAATGCAGATTTATCGCCGGTGATCATAGCTGCTACTGCCGGTCATATAGGGTTATTATTACAAGGAAAATGGTACGAATTCTGTTCAAGACTCGGGAAAAAAATGTTAGTAGCTAACAAAAATTGAAAATATGAATAAGATAAATTTGAAGCTATAACATATATATAACTAATGCATGTAGAAAATAAAATGAATAATGAATTTTTTTCTTGCTTGGACAAATAATAGTAATTAATTATTCATTACCATAGTGAAAATGAATTAATTAGTGATCTCTTACCACAAAGCTAATGCATTTAGCTATAATATTATCTGCTAAAGACATAAAAGTAGGACTTTGTGATGTTGAATCATGATCATCCCAACAATCCGAGTACTTATTTTCCCCTTTCCTATATCATATCGATTTTTCACCTTCTCCCAACATAAAATAAAACCAGAACTATAAATTACAGACACTCTCTTCTAATTGAAGAGTTGGTATCGGACACGGATACACTTTAAATATGTATCCTTCTAATATATATCTAATACGTGATTAACGATTTTTAATATTTCGTTTAATTCAATACGCATATTTGAACGATAAATAAAAATAACTAAAAACGATTAAAACTCTAAATAGACAATTATTTTATTTTATTTTTTAAATTCCTTTCCCAAATAAAAATAATTAAATTGTTATTGTATATGTATAGTTTATAAACTTATGTTTTTTTTTTTTTAATTTCACTTCTAGTCAAATTTATGAACTTTTAGTTTTCTTTACTTCTTATTAATGTGATGAAATAGCGAAAACAATTTATTTTCTTTGATTTTTTGTTAAATTGATAGAAATATTTGTTGTTAAATTGATGAATATAATTTACTTTATTTAATTTTTTTTTGTTAAATTAATGGATATGAATGATAATATATAATAGATATATTAAAAATATTATTTAATATTCAATTATATCCCAATATGCTGAATTCTAAATTTTTTTAGAATTAATGTGTCAGAGTATCGTATCACGTGTTGGTTCTTTATAGACCATAAAACAAAAAAACCAATGTGTTCTGGCTAAGTGACACCAGACTTGTCTCTAAGCTTGTGATCAAGGAGTCTCAGAGTATGTGAAATCTTGAATTCGAGCCACAATGGAAGCTAAATTTAATTAAAAATAAAAAAGAGAAGTAAATTACCTATATATGCGAGCATTGATATGGATGCAAACCCAATGCTTATTAACTGATGGAGCTGAATCAATAGCAGATTGTACACTAGAAAAATTACATGGCCAGACTGATCAACAAGAATTAATATAGGCAATGCCTTTACATTTCTATTCCATTTACTACTTGCTTTGAATTTGGCAATGGCTATTTCTAGTTGAGAGCTTCCTATAAACAGAGCAAAGCATAAATATGACCACCATTGAACCAACATTTTCATATACTTTGGAACTAGAGAAAATTAAGGAGGAAAAAGAAATGTTAAAACAGATAGAGAAATTTATAAGAATGATTTTATTCATTAGTAAGTCTTTCAAATCAAGCAATAAGTTATGAAGTTTTTATTTTTTATTTTTTTGAGGGGAAAAGGGAAAGTCAAAAGTCTAACAATAGAAATAGAGCAAATTTATTGATTCTTAAAAGCAAATTAAGTAGGATATGAATGAAGGTTGGAGCGTTCTCCATTCAATTTGCCTCATAAATTACGTTTCCATCTTCATGATGTAAATATGGAATTCTATAAAAAAAAAAAATACAAGAAATTTCAGTTGATTTTATAATAAGAGAAAATATAACAAATAAATGAGAAATATTAACATAAGTACAAGCAAGTAAACTATATTCTCCATCTCCAAAAAAAAAAAAAATCTAGATTGGTGAAAAATATGGTCAGAAATTTATCAGCATCCATTTGATTCTGTGTTGAAGAGAGAAAGCTCAGTCAGTACTCTCAAAACTCGAATAAGAAACTACCAATTGTTATTTTAATTTTACGATACTGGGAAAGGAGAGCAGGTTTCGAACTTGAAATTTTGAACTTGAGCCTGTCAATTATAGATGCATTTGCCTCGGTGAGCATAAATTACCTATTGTTACTTGACAAATATAACGGAGAAAAAACTTGGTAGCATACTTTGACATCCTCCAATGGTCATTAATACGACGCTGATTCCAATTTGTTAACCCAAGTACCGTAACATATTGGTCATTGAAAAGTTATGGTATCGACATACCATAGAGAACTGGGGAGCATCTACACGTTTCACAACTCTTCACTCAGCAGTCGGGCCCCCGACATTTCACACATATTTTACACTGGACAACAGGGACAAACATGCATCCAGTGAACAATAGAACAAGGTAATTGACAATTCTAATATGAAAACCATATTGCAAAAGAAATCTATATGGCATGACATTAAATAAGATAAACTAAACAAAATTAATCCACTCAAAAAGGAGAAGTGACAAACAGAAAACAGAATTTAGTCGCAACAACAATAATCTCAAATTTTCTACTAGAAAAAAGAACATTCACTCCAAATCAATATTTGATAGGAGAGATAATATCAAGCTGGGAACCAAGCTTTTCCTCTGCAGTCTTCTCAGCTTTAACCCTTAGTTTTGTCAACTGCTTCTTTCTTTCATAGTTCAACTGAGCCCTCTCTTTTCTCTTCTTTTCAAGTTCCTGCAAGGAATAATACAGAGACAATAAGTTCAGCTTATCTTTATATCTATTTGATGTAACGAAAAACTAAGTACCACAGAAAATTTAGTAATCAAGTTTTTCTGCGTTACATCCATGGATACTACATTTTTCAAATTAAATACAGCTACAATTCAACACATGCAACAGTTACATAAGATTGAAAAATACTAAATACAAGTGGAAATGAAGGCTAAAACACCAAATAATATTCTTAATACCCGCAAACATATCAAGGAAATAAATACACAAATCTATCTATGGCATCCACAATCTCCTGCTAGGAATGAAGAACTCAAGAATAAGAATGAGACATAATTTCTTCCAATCATAAAAATGATAAATAAGTTTTCGTTTTTTGTGCCTATGATGGTGAAGTTCTATGAGGGAATAAATGAAGCTATATTCAGCAATGAATTAACCAAATTCCCACTATAACTACCATCACACCACACCAGAATACACAGACAGGAGCATCAATTGAAAGATAGTTAAAAAACAGCAACAAGCAATTGGGTGGAAACTACATACCTTGATGGTCTCATAATGGTTCCATCCAACCTCAGATGAAAGTCTGCCCAACAAACAGTACTTGTGTCCAGCTTGAAGCCTCAACACCCTGATTTTTTCAAAACACAGCAAGAGCAAATATCAATAACCAGTAAAAAAGCAAAGCGCTTGTAATTATATCATCACAATAACAAACACTCACTTGAGAGCATCAGGAATCACCATCCTTTTTATCTTATCATATGGAGGTGGAATACCCTCATAAACCTTCAAACGAGCAAGGGCAGCCTCTCCACGCTTAGTCTTGTGTGGAATCATCCTTCAAATCAATAAAAAAAAAAAATTTGAACGAAATCCAAAAGAGAAACCAAAAACATAATTAACGTAGGTACCAGAAATCAAAATCAAATTGCACAATAAATACATAGAAAAATTATACATCTTTAAACCAATGGGTAATAAAATTTTCACAAATGAAAGAAGGGATATCCTCCAATAGTTCAAATTTCATCACATAATTTAATCAACTGAACAAAAGATGAACCAGAAGAATCAATATCTTACCCACGGATTGTTCGCCAGAGAATCTTGGAAGGAGCACGGAAATGGATGGGGCCATGAGAAGGCTTAGTGTTCATGCGCTTACGCAAGAACCTCAGGTACTTCATCTTCTGTCTAACCAATCCACCAGACATACATATCTCCTCGCACCTAACAACCACAATTTTTTGGCCATTCAATAGCTCCTTGGCTAGGACCGATGCAAGCCTACCCAGCATGTGGTGCCTTGCATCTACTACCACCCGCTTCGCACAGATCCCTGACCCAGACACCATTATTTCTCTCTCTCTCTCTAGCCTAGCGGCAGCTGCTGTATAAGAAATGGAGGACGAGTGAAGAACAGGAAGGGATTAGGGTTTTTGAAGAGTGGGTTTGTGAGGGTTAATATGGATTTGGGCTTCTACTGGCCCAATACCTTTGAATTTAAATGGGCATAGGGCTCAAGATATAGGCCCATCAAGTATATTATAGTCGATGAAAAATAATAATTAATGAAATGTGCATATTTTTAAGCATGAAAATATTTATTCTAAAATTTTGAAAAAAAAAGGAAACTCCCATTAAATATGTTTTTTTTCTTAAATAGCAATGTAATCATTTTATATTTAGACATAACTTAATGGTAAGTACATATTTTTCTAAATAATAGATATATATTTTTCTAAATAATAGAGATTAATTCTCCAAGACTTAAAAAAAAAAAAAAAAGCAATGAAATTATTGAAAACACTTGGGCTTCAAATAATAATGCTGTCTTTAAACTACATGAATAATTCTTATGTAATTTTTGAAATTTTTATGACTTTAAATCTATCTGCACTATATATAAAAATCATTTAATCTTATTTTAAGAGGTAAAATTTTTGTTAGTAAAGATAACGTAGAACTTTTGAATTATATGTGATTTTTAATATAAAAAACAAAAAGAACACTTTTATTTTTAAATTGATTGATTTTATACTAAGAAAAATCCTAATATAAATACAAATATAAATTTTAATTATAATTTAGACTTAAATAATAATTATAATAAATAATTTTATTATAATATTAATCTCTTACATCTTTTTTTAAAATATCGATTTTTCATATTCGATAAGATATATTTTTTATTTTTTTATCAGTTTTATTTTTTTTATACGTTAATAGTTTAACTTTATATTTATATATTTGTTTATATAAATTAATTCATTTAAATTTAATAAAAAAATAAAAATAATATCAACCTATTTTATTTCACATTCACATACATAAGACTCGCAAGTAAAATTTTTATATGGATTTTATATGAATATAAGACGATTTCAGTATGTTAATTATATATATATTTTTCATATGTAACATAAGAGTACATTTTAATTACAATATATCACTGATCACTTTAATAATAGTGTAGAGCATAATAGTTTCTTAAGTTGTTGATTTGGATGGGGTAGTCGTCTTTGTCAAAAACAGTATATGTATGCTCCACACCCTTAATTGCAGAGGGTACCATTTTGCTAGCTAGTCTTTTGACCCCTTGATCCAGAGGCAGCAAGTCAAAATATGTGCTGAATGATGGTTCAAATAGTAAACTTTCAATTTGGTGTATATGATAGATATTTTGACCGTTTAAAGTAATTTCGAATTTGAGTCCTGTAAATAAGAATTAATCAACGTAATTTGATATCAAATAATTTAACAAAAAAAAAAATAGTAAACTTTCAAAGCTCCGTCCTTATCACTATTCGTAAGCCAATTTGCTAAAAATTTGTTTTCCAATGAATATGTCACTCTATTGTATGACTTACAATATTTTGATTAACATTAAATATAATAAACTGCTTAGTGCTATTGCTACCACAATATAATTATTTGCTTTACCGTATACTTTCAAATTCTATATCAAATAGTGGCCCATATAAAACTGAAAATCTGCATAACATTTTTGTTAAAATTCATTTGTTTTCTGTATCTTATAGTTGCAGTACCAGCTTTTTCTAATTAGTTATGACAAAATTAGGGTGAGGGAAGTATATATAAGGGCAAGTAAACCATAAAAAGAGAGGGTATGGTAAGGATAATGAGGAGGTGAATGAACCTTTCCCAAAGCCATTGAGAGGACCCTACAAACAAATCTGATCTGAGGGCAGCCTAATACTAACAAATCTTGATTCCTGACAAGTCAAGGTACGGGACCCGTTGACTTTAGCACCACCTCATAATATGTGCAAAATCATTTGTAAGTTCAAACAAAAACCATTACAGAAACTGACTCCACATCTCCTTAAATTTTCTTTTGCTAGTTGCCACCATAGATAAAGCATCTCCTTCTTCTTCTTCTACTTTCGAGGCCCCCATATGCACATGAGAAAGACAGAGATTGATTGAGAGAGATAGTTCATATCTAAGAGTCAGCGCTACTCTCTCCCACAAATATTATTAATTTGTTCTTCCAAACAAAATAGATAGTCAACCCCAAAAAACGACACATTGTGTATGCATGCATGTGTGTAAATACATGTACTTATTGGTTATCCTCTTATCTTAGCGTAAATTAATTAAATTTAATAAATTTTAATATTCCGTAGTCATAATAAAAAAAGAAAAATTATTTATATCTCAACTGTAAAAACTTGACATATGATTAGATTTTAATAGAATTAAATTTCACAATATAAAAATAAAATTAAAAATTATTATTTGTCATATGTAGGTTATTTATATATTCAACTAAAAAAAATTTGGGTAGCAAATTGGATATTCATAATCATTTGCTTGAAAATCCACCACAGAGATCCTTAGTCTTGTACTATATGATATTTGTGAAGTTTTATAAATTAATAACTGTGTAATTTAATTTTTTTATTTTTATTTAGGAACTGTATAACTTAGTTTCTTTATTTTTACTCCTTTCATTTAAAAAAGAAAAAGAAAAAAAAGGAAATTTGATGTTGTTATTAATTAAATTGTAATTTTCATCTAAATAAAAACAAATAAATATTCCTTGATTATTATTTACTAACATCCCTTTTCATCAAAAGGACAAAATTAACTATGATATTCAACTGAGATACTTTTCCTTAAATTTTCAAACAACATTGAACAAATAGGAAAAATCATTTTTTACATATGAAAAAGTTTGCATAATAAAATTAAACCATAGAAATTAATAATTTCAAATCAATTGCTTGAAATAAACTTTATTAATTACAACCTTTCAAGTTATCATTAATATTTTTTTTCATTCCGTTCATTTCTGAAGTATATCATATGTCATTATCTAATTTTATATACTCTCTCTATTTTTTTTTTATCTGTTATTTTAAAAATTTATCAATTTATATTTTTAATTGTCGTTTTAAATTTTTAAAACAATATTTATCCATTTTTTTCCATTTTATCATTATAGCATTTAATTAGAATGCGATAACTTAATTTAAAATAAGGTTAATGATATAAGGTTAAATAAGTTATTTTGATTCTAATTGATAAGTATTTTAATATGTATGCAAAACTTTAAATGACAGATAAAAAAAAACGGAGGGAGTAGTCAAAAAATATTCTAATCAGCAAATAATATCCTTTATAAGGAGAAAAAATATCCAATTACCAGAATTATTAGTTATAAGAAAAAAATATATACAGTAAATTAAACATGCATATGGGCATTGCCAGAATCACCAGTACTACTTGTTTCTACTAAGCAAATATTTGTTCCTACAACAAAAATAAGGAATTGAATAAAACAAAAGGAAAAGTTACTAAAAGGATCCATATAGGGATATATATATATATATATATGTATATATGAAAAATACATATATAACAGATCAGCTTTTTGTCCAGCTTCAATCACATGCTGCTGTTTGCATGAATAAAACTGAATATCTGTTGAACCGAGCTCGCTATATCTTCTGCTGTGAACCTTGATTCACTTCCTATCTGCCCACAATTATATAGTCCAACATTTAAAAAATTATTCTATATCTATTTATACACATATACTCTACAATAAATATTGGATCTAATTAATAGTTTTATGTCAACAAAATTTGATATTTATATTAAAAGTAATAATTTTAGAGAATTATATTTAATATAAACTATCTAATATTCGATCACAATATTGGATGCCGACTATTCCGAATTTGAGTCGGATAGAATTATATGAATATGGTAAAACTTTTTCTATCGAGGTAATTATATATTTTTAATAATATATTATCGGTGTTATTAAATATTAATGTTAACCGTGATGTCAAATATATATAATAGTGTAAAATCTTTTTAGTCATGAAAATTTTACATATTAGATGCTATTACAGCTAATTTTTATCATTATCAAATTTGTATTTTCAATAAGTAGTGTGTAGACCTATTTTAAAAATAGGTTATTTGTTGTAGTGATATGTATAAATATTAGTATGATATTATAGTCCAATTCCTGCTGGTGATAATTAAGAAAATAAAATGAATATGGGAAAATTAATTAAAGTGTTATACCTTGACATTGAATGAATAAAGAACAGTTTGCTCAATGGTGGTGATGTTGGTATGGAGAATATTAAGCTGCAAATCTTCAAGAGCTGCAATCATCTTAATGAGTTGGCCTGGCCTTCTCCTAGAGAGGATCTTGATCATTGCATCAAACCCTAAAACCTTTACTTCAACATCAGCCAAGCAAGACTTGTTCTCTGCAGTTTCCTCGCTCAGTCCAGTTTCAAATTCTACATTAAGTTTCATTGGATCATTTGGGAGAGGCAAATTTGGAGGAAAGAATGGCTGTTGAGGTTGCTGAATTGCTATAGATGAATCTCCCATTTGTCTTGAAGCATCTCCGTAGAGTCTTCTCCTTTTCTGAGATTCTAGACATTGAAGAAGCTGCTCCAATTCTCTTACAAACTCAATTGCTCCACCAATAATAGAAGCTTGGTCTCCCTAAAAAAAAATCCACACATGATACAACCCAATATTTAGAATTTTCTTCTTTAAAGAATAAGATATAAAAACTATATAATTCATCAAATTAAATTCAAGAAAGATTTTTTTTTTGTCTAATTAACTTTCAATCTGACAATACCACCGAACAAATGCTTGTTGATGAAAGAAACAAGAATTCACGAAATGGTTTTAGATCTAATAAAATTAAATTAAATTTTGAGATTTTTAATTGAGTAAACTATATAAAATTTTTATGTATAAATATATACATACCCTTTGAACATAAGAACCTGGCATGAGAGACCTCAAGACTCTTAGATGTTCATTCATTTGCTTCCTTCTATTTCTTTCAACAGCAATATGAGTCATTCTTTGGCTCTCAACTTCCTCACTAGTCTTGATAGTTCTTGGTCTTTTTCTCTTGTTCTTCACATCTGGTACTATAGGGTTCTTGATTTGAAGATCTTGATCTTCAAGAAATTGAAGTTGCACCGACGTTGTATTATCTGAAACCCTACCTTCTTCTTCTTCTTCTTCTTCTCCTTTAAACCTTTCTTCTTCATTTTCTCCACCTAGTTGATGATGAGGTACCATTAGAGATTGTTCTTCTCTCTTGTCGTTCAAAACCGGAAACTTCAAGAAGTAAACTGGATCAATACCAGTTTCTTCCTCTGATATTTTAGTCTGATTTAAGGCCAACTTAGGCCCAAAATCAGCAAATTGCATAACATCTGCAAAGCTTAATTTATCAAAAGAAGTTGAAGTACAAAACCCAGATGATATTATTTGTTGCTGATGACGAGGATGAGAAGTATTAAGCATATAATCAATCATTCCATTGTTATTATCACCAGAAGTTTCACCGATTCGTGACTTAATTAGTTGATGATCTTGTTCTTGATGATGGTGATGGTGATCTAAAGAGTAGTCTAGACCAGTAAAAGTTGCCTGCAAGAAGCTAATAATCTCAGAACAATATAACATGGTAATGAAATGATGTATCAATAAAAACATACAAGCAAGTATAAATGATAAGCTTAGAGCTAAAGATACCGAGTAGTTCTCTTCTTTATCCATTGCTATATATATGGATCACTCTAATCCAAAACCCTAAAATGATTGCTCAATTCATGCAAGGACAAACCCTAGTTAAATTTCCCAGATGGCTCCTCCTGAAAATACAAAAATAATAATCTAGTTAATTTACAGCATATAAATAATTAAAATCTTGGGTAAATATGGTATATGAGACTAGCAAAAAAACAATTTTCTATACAAGATATACATGTTTCACTTTTAATAATAATGTAAATTTACTATATGTTTAAATTTTACGGATGTTAAATTCTTTAATATTAAAAAAATTATATACCTGATATAACTAAAAATATAGAAATCAGAAATTTGATTGGAGAGAGAGTAGAATAAGACAAAGGATAGAAATGAAGTGGGGTTATGATATCAGAAGAGAAGAAGCTAGCATATGGGGCACCACCATGGAAGTTAGAATTTATATGACTGAAAATTTTGATAGTGGAGGGTTGCATGGTTGGTTATGTCTTATATATATATATGATGGGCCCAAGGTTGATTGGCAAAGAGCTGGCTTTGACTTTGAAGAGAGAGAGAGAGAGAGGAGCCTTGTGGATTAATGTAGACCTCATAAGATTTACCTATATGAGTTTGTCACCTCCTATTATTTATGTGTGTCACAGGCAAACAAGGCTCTTTTACCACCTCTTTTCATGACCCTAATTAAGAGATAAAGGCTGCATATTTTATCGTTTCAATTTTCAACTTTGAAAATTAGCTTAGTTTTTTTTTTGCATGTGACACTCCTGCTATCATGTGATACTTCTAATTATATAATGTAAAAGATAGCTCCCCTCCAATTAATTAATTAATGCCACATCAGCTATATATATACTTAATATATAAGAAGATAATTTTTAATTAATTATCTATTAAGATATTTTTTTAAAAAAATTTCTTTAATATGTAAACTAAGTTTTTTATTTCATTATTTGTTGAAATAATTATATTTATTTGTATATGTAACTTGCTTATAATTATATATATAAAATCATTTGTATATTTATAAAATAATTCACTAATTACTTTTAGTAAACATATCATAATTATTTGATGTATTAAATTCATCATTAATTATGTTTAATTTTAATGAAAAATCAATTTATTAAATTCTCATGAGTAAGGTAGTGAAAAACTATGCACACACTTTAATTTTAAGCTTATAATGAAATGTTTGAATTTATTTAAAATAGACATGAAATATCGTTTTAAAATTTAAAAAATATTAAATGAATTTTTAACTATTTAACAGATTAATTCAAAATATTATTTTAAAATTTAAAAATAAATAAATAAATAAATTAAATATATCAAATTATTTTAAAATAACATTTTTAAAACTCTATTTTTTAAAATTAAATTTTCACTCAAATACTCTCAATATATAAATCACAGTGCTACGTTATTTACTTATTGGGGGGATTGTGGAGTATAACAAAGTAAATCTCTCAATTCATTTATTGGCTTGTGTTTTTAAAGTTTCCTTTCCCCATGTAAAATTTTTGTAACAAATCTTATTAAAATAATTCGTGAATATCTAAAAATTATTAAAATATTCTTTACATGTTAAAATTACATAATTCAAAAATAAATATTATAAAATTTTCTAATAAAATTACATAATTATATTTAATATTTCAATTGTTTAAATTATAATGAATTTTATAATTCTCTAATCTGACTTTGCAATTTCTTTATTATTTTGACTGTTTTCTCAAATTAAAAATTACAAGACTTAACATAAAAATTGTAGGAAGAGCTGAAAATATTATATAAATTTATATTGTATTTTCAAAGGATCTAATAATCTCATTTTCTATTTTGTAATTTATCTTGTTGTGTAATTTTTTGTGGATTAAAATTAAATAATCCAATAATACAACTTATAACAGACATTAAAGAAATAGGCAACCAATAATTTTATATAATTATTTAATTTATATATTTTTTAATAAATATTATAATTTTCTTAACTAATTTTACAATTAATTATCAACTTATCTAATTTTTAACAGATAAAAATTACATAATTCAATGATATAAAACAATAAAAGTAAAAAGTAATTATATAGATAATTGAAATATTACATACAAATTTAGTTGATTTAATTTGCTGAAAGACCTTATAATGCTTTAAATATACTTTGCAATTTAACTATTATTTTATTAAAATTCACTTCTTTTATAATTTCTTTATCATCATTCTTTGTAGTGCTATTATTTTGTTATATAAATTTTAATGAAAAAAAAAATTATATATAAGGCAGATTAAGAAAATTATCTAATATCTAAAAAAATCACAAAACTTAAATTTGTATTCAAAATTAGAGAAGATACAAATTTGTATTCAAATATGACCATGCAGATTCGAAGGAGTGATTGCTCAAAACACATTTAGATTTTCTCTTCAGATTGAAAAAACCATAATTTGAGTGAAGACCATATATATATATCTCAAGGACTAGCATCACGAAGTGTACTCGAAAGGTTGAGGAGGCTGAGGTTCCTCGTCAACAGCCATGGCTGATGCAGAACCCTGCTGTCCTGTAGCGGAACCAGTTGCAGGTGACACTGTGGATGAAGGTGCATCCGTAAGAGACAGCACCTCTGGTTCAGATGGTTGCAGATCTCTCAAGAGGACAAATCCAGAAGTTGCCAATTTCACTGGTGCATACCTGCTACCTTCCATAAATTTAATAAATTTTTCCTGGGCAGGAACAACTCTGGCAGGATTGGTCAAAATCTCAAAAGAAGGCTCAGGCTCTGCTTTCTTTTCTGGCTGGCTATCAACCTATCGAAAAATGTAACCAGCATTAAGTAACTAAATCTGAAAAAATAAAATTATACCAGAACTAATAAGATATTTACCTGCATTGAATCGCCATCCTTCTCACTGGATGATTTATCTTTTCCAGTATTTGTGACAGCAGAAGAAGACTCTGACCCAGCGGACTTTTCAGCATTAGCTTTCTGCTCTGCTTCTTTCTTTGCCCTAGCTTTGGCCTTTGCTGATGTTGAAAGAACAGCAGTGGGAAGTTTTACAGCAGATGTGGTAGTGGGCACAGTGGTTGGCTTTGGATATTCGAAAAGGGAAGGTTTTGCATTCGATATAAACTCAAATTTTGGAACTTTCAAGTCATAGTTCAGCCCAATAAAAGCTGTAGGTGAGAATGCTAAGCTGATGAAATAAATGAGAGGGTACCAGTACCAGAATTGACTAAAAACAGCTAGGCCAACGACTGCTGTGACTTTATCATGTTTTGTCTTGGAAAGCAATCTTATTGTCACATTCCTTCCACCAGCATCAAGTATTCCAGAAGCAAGGATTGCACCCATCTTGCTCATAGTGTCTTCATGCTTGTCAAGAATTATCTTTTCCAATTGTCGCCTAAAATTCAATCCAAATAGAAAGTTAGCTTTTTGGAGAGGAGTAGGGTTATAAAATCTGAATTAGATACTAGTATTTTCAAGTAAAACAGCACAAAGAAATCACAACAATAATGCAAGTACCTAAAAGTTCCAACACGAGAATCACTGGCCTCATTCATTTGCACCATGACCATAGCCATTGCAATAAGGGCGCCTTGGCGAACAAAATCAACGACGTCTGAGGTCAAAGGTTCTAGCAATGATATAGCCTCACTCAAGCCAGTGCCTGCACATGAAATGCCAACAGCAAGAGCTGCACCATATCGCACGTGTGGGTTGTAGGACTCTGACAGCAAGGAGACAATCCGAGGAGTCTGCAGTGGCGTGGTTCAGTGAGATTTACCACAATTCACAGTGCCAAAATAGCAAGTGGAAAACATACAACAGGAGGCAGAGGGTAACAGAAATAAAATCTTACAAACATCAGAGCAAGAAAAAGAAATAGCTATAAAGCATCTTTAACAGAGACAGGACACTGACCACAAAGAGAAATACGATACAACAAGAATGGAAACACTAAAACCAGGACATTGACCACAAACAGGAAATAGAAGAGGCAAGAACCAACCTGCTCTGGTTCAGAGTATAATACAAATCCAAGTGCAAGAACAGCAGTCCTCCTTACGTCATCACTCACATCTGATACAGCAAAGTGTAGCAGCTGACGGATAGCCTTGTTGTTTGCCGTTCCCCT
This sequence comes from Aleurites moluccanus, assembly GCA_948193065.1. NCBI lineage: Eukaryota > Viridiplantae > Streptophyta > Magnoliopsida > Malpighiales > Euphorbiaceae > Aleurites > Aleurites moluccanus. The sequence continues at coordinate 25,647 of CANXYC011631307.1, forward strand.
ATAGGCCAATGCCAATGCATACATCCCACCATAACGCAGTATTGGATCCTGATCCCGAGTCATTTGCTCAATCAGTGTGTCCGCTTCTTCTTCTCGTCCATATACAGTGAGCGCTATCCCTAATGCCAATCCTCTGCAACAAAATGACAACATTACAAACAAAGCAAAAAGGACAACTGAGGGCTCGACCCAATATGCAAAGTTGAAACTGAAATTTACCTGATAATCTTCTCATGCTGTGTTTCATGAGCATAAGCAAGCATCTCGCCTGCTTTTTCACTTGCAGTTCCAACCATCAGCAAACCCATACTAATGCCAGCCGCCTCACCAGCCACAGCACTATCTGTATATAGAGCACTTTTGATGTCATCATAAATATCTTCATCAGCAGTTCCTAAAGCTGCCAAACCCAGACCTAAGCATGCACCATGTTGAATGACCTGTGCATCAAACATTCCAATATGAATTCAAGAATTATCTAAGGCCATTTAGTTCAAACAGATCAATAGCATACTTACAAAGTAAACATACCTCTACGTTGGTGCTACGTAGGCTATCACGAAGGAATTGTTTGATGCCCTCACCGTGGTTTGCATGAATGAGACCTAGAGCATAAAGAGCACCACCTTCTGAGTATGGACTACCTCCAGCACCAGATCCCCCTTGGGGCAAATAAGGCCTCATTAGTGATCTCCCCTGCTGCAGGTGACCTCTGTGGATAACACCAAGCCCTGCTGTGGCACTAAATTTGGCCCAATTTGTGGCACGGCTTAACCAATCCTGATAATTGATATATGCCAAAACAATTAAGTAAAAACGACAGAAACAAATATAAATAAATGGCAGAAACGCAAAATACTTTTAAGTAAAAGAAAGGAGTATACAATCAAGATGGGTTCTCACCAGATTCTCCCTGAGGAATGTATCAACAGTAGTTCCAGCATGCATAATTGCATTAGCATAGATAGTTGCACTGTGACAAACACTATTCCTCATCTCAACAGACTGCTTGATTGTCTTGAGAATTAGAAGATCCGACCTATAAGAAATTACAAGTTTTACTGATAACTCATTTTCACTATTTCTCCAAGCAAAACAAAATACCATTTCATACACATGCCAAAAATTACTTCTGAATTTAAACAATTTACAAAATGGCAAAGAAACATTTGTCTCACTTGTTATGACTGTATAAAAATTGTAGAGTCAATTGAATTGATGTCTCTCCAGACAAAATTCCCCTAATTTTTGTCAGTCTATCAGCATATGTTGCTTCATTTGGATCTGTTTCACGTGCAATCACAGTTGAAGCAGAAGTCCCTTCAGTCATTTGAACATCCTCCAAAGCGATAGAATTTTCAATATGTGCAGGCTCTGGATCATTGGATTTTGGCTGCTCTGACTCTGTCGATTGAGACTTTGGAACTGAAAGGAGATCTATGACATTTAATAAAAAAGCCTGGTGCTCATTCTCCACTAGATCAAAGGCTATTTGAAATGCAAGCAAAACGTCATCATTATTTCCAGAATGCAAAAGTTTTTCCAGTATGCTTGCTACACCTTCAGGTTCATCCAAGAACATGAGACATTGGCAAATACTCAAATAATCAGGAGAAGGCAGCTTTTGATAAACATTAACAAGGAGACGGAGCACCTGAAGAGAAAAAACAGAAGATAATCAATTTTTGTCACTATTCTCTTCCAAAGGATATTAAAGAATTTCAAGACTCAGTCCATGGAATGAAGCAATTGAAAATAGAACAATCCAAAGTACTATTGCTTCGGTGGAACGGCCTTAACATAAAGATAAATCTTTCATGATATAGCATAATAACTTCCTTACCTCACGTCGATATTCTCTACTATTAACGAAAGCATGAGAAACATTGATGCAGTATGACAGAATTCCATGAACATTATCACTCCTTGTTATTGCTTCCTCAAGTTTATCTAATCTTCTACATTCAATTGCAATTCCCATGGCTTGTTGGTATTTTCCATCCATGATACACCTAAATGAAGGAACAGTAAGAAACTGAAAACTATAGAGATATATCAAATTTGGATAGTTGGTATTTGCATACTTATCCAGCATTCTCTCCACAATTCCCTCTAGCCTAGGGTCCACGTTTGTTGCCTCAGCATTTGATTCAGCTGCCTTTGACTTTAGACTTGCATACTCATCAATAGCCTTAGCTGAGGACAGGATGACAGAGAATAAATCAACAATGTTAAGCAAAACAAGGAAGCATCATCAAACTAGCATATATCAACACTTGTTAAATGAACAAAGTTAAGGCTATCTAACTATTATAGAATCTAAAACACAGAAATAATAATAGTTGTTCAATAAATTAACAAAGTCCTATCTTTTCATGGCCAATTGTATCCCAACAATGTTTGATGTCTTCTGAGTAATGACACAAGTTTCCGAGACCAATACATATGCAGGTTGATCAGCATACTTACCAAGAAGAGTATGAACATAATCAGAATCCTCTGAAACATCAAAAAGAGAACCAGCTCCAAGGGCATATGATAAAGAATCATTTAGATCACCCAGGTAACAGAAAACCTGAGTAAGGAAAACAGCAAAATTCACTTAAGCAAATGATTGAAGTCTTCAAAATCACATATTTGACACAGCGACATGACAGAGGTGTCTTTTACTTCCTATACTTCTTTTCTTGTTTCACTAGAAAAAAAAATTTCACATGATATAAAAGGAAAATGTTCCTAAAAGGCAGCCCCTGTTGAAAAGTACAGCTCTATCTCCCTCTTTATCAATGATGAAGAGAAAAAAAAAATAGTAGCACAAAAAATGATTGAAGGTGAAAGGCATAGCCTCTAAAAAGGGACATCTTTAGGGACCCGGATGATGCAGGTTATGCCTACCCAACCTCATTGCACATATTATCTTTTTGAATTACTTATTCCTCAAAAGCCCACCCCACGAAGTTACACATCCGACATCTCATCCCTTGTGCATTCCACTAGTAGAGTTCTCTAAGTAATAGCTTGTAAACTTATGAGAGACACAAATGTTTCCATAAAAAGCAAAGAGAAATATTACTGTTTTTCTAACTCCCTGATTGAATCCTAAGAGACGAACAGAAAGGGAAGAATTTTGAAAAGCTACAGCCCCTGTAGTTTCAGACAGTTAAAACAGTTTATTCATTTTATACTATCATAGGGAGAAAAGTGGGGAGGAAGAGTAGAAGTAGAAGGGAAAAGTTAGCATTGACCTTGGACACAACCAGTGCAGCAAGTTGTCTCTGATTCTGATCAAACTCCTCATCTTCATATAAACTCTCTCTGCATGAGAGAGCAATAAGCATTAATATCCAATAGTGCATTTTAAACAATGCAATTATCAAGCCAAAGACACTTAATATTTCTCAATATGAAAACTCAAGTGAGCCTGAAATAATTGCATATTAACAGGAACGAAATCACTAGAATATACATATATGTACACCGACAACATGCAACTGATAAAAAATAATCCATTTTACATGCTTATTCAGATAGAAAAATAAATAAATAAATATATATATATATATACACACACACACACACACACAACAAGCACACATATATATATTGTGCACAAGACAAGCAATTCAACTAAAATTTCCGATTTTTTTAAATGAAAATATCATTTAAACTGTAACATTCTTTCAGTTATCCTGTTACAGTTGAAGTTAAAACAGAATAGGTCCATCCAACTCAGCATTTCAGGTTTTCACACCTTTGTCTTGGAGAATTGAGTTTCATAATCAATAATCAGCCAACATAAGATCTTCCTAAGCTGCTAGCTGACATATTATATCAACGCAAGCCATAGATTGACTAACTCTTTTCTTTTTTAAAACATTATTGATTGACTAAACTTTGATAAAGAATTTTTCTGTATTCTCCATTCTATTCCAAAACACCCAGTTATTGCACCAATCGTGAAGTTGATATGAAACACGAAAACCCAGATTTCAGTGCCCAATTGCAGAGCCCCATCCCCAGAACCATAATAGACCTTCACTCTAAAGAAAGGTCTCTTTAGTTAATCATACAAATTGAAAAAACATAATTAACACAATGTACCTAAAAACGGACCAAAAGATTTTATCTCATAACTTGGAACAAATAAAAATAGTCAATCAGACAGTGGACTTCTAAACGAATCAAAATTTCAAACTTGAATCAACTTGATAAACCATTACCCAGACAGGACAACAATTCAATTCCGCCAATTCCCAGAAAATGATTATTATTGAAGTCGAAATATTCAATATTTGTTACTTCTACCCTATTTTCCCCAATTTCTCAGTAACGAAACATATCAAAAAATCAACAAAACCCTAAACCCAACTACAAGTTAAAAAAAAAAACAAGTCCCTAATTATGAGATGAAGAGGAGTGAGAGAGTAGTTACATTAAGGGCACACTGGTGGAGATCTCAGGCCAAAACTGATCTACAAATTTGTTGAGGTTAAACAAAGCATGTTGCTTTAACAGCGGGTGAGTCTCATGAAGCATCGCCAGCAGCGCAGTCCCGATGTTCGACATAGTCGCCGTCATTGCCTTGGCCTTGGCCGGGAAAGAGAAACTAAGGGTGTGTTTGCTTTGAAGAGAAAAGAAAGCGGAGGAAAGAAGAGGAGAGAAAAAAGCAGTGTCGAGGCAGAATGGGTTATTTCAATAAATTTTGGTTTTATATAATTTTTTTTAATTTAGTATAAACTTAAATGACAAGTCAAGAAAAAATTCACAACCAAAGGCATGTTTGATACTGTAGGCTAAGAGAATTTGATTCGAATTTTGTAAAATTTGAAATTGATTCATTTAAAAATAAAAATATAAACTCCATTATTTACTTTGTTTCGATCGGGTAATAGATGAAGTATAGTCAAATCAAATATATTTATTTATATATTTATTTTATTTTTTCTTTAAAAAAAATATTGATATATTTTTCTTAAATATTTATATAATGTAATTTATATTTCACATAAAATAAATATAAATTAAAAATTATATAAATAAAATATTAAAAAAATAAAAATAAATATAATATATATAATCGGATCGATATTATCATTATCCAATCTAATTCAAACTTACTATGAGTTGAAAAAAAAAATTTGTCACGTTCTATTTATTAAATGAGACAGATATTATCCGTCTTATTTGAATCGAGCTGTATAAATATCAGACGGATCATATATAATTGTCATCTCTACTGTTAAGTGTATATTATTAGTGACCGCTAGTAGTTATTAACTGATATGTTTAATAATAATTGAGTATATATATTAATATTTATTTAAATATGATTTTTAATAAAATAATTTAATTTTTTTATTTAAATAAGTATATATTGTTTAAAAAAAAAACATTGAAGTTTTAATAAATATTAATTTTTTGACTATTTCAGTTATTACTAAAAAAAAATAACTAAATGGATTTTATTGAAAACTAATAACTTTTATAGATCTTTTTAAATGAATGATTTTTGTAGAGTTTTTTTTTTTTTTTTTTTTTTTTTTTTTTTTTTTTTTTTTTGTATTATTTTTTTTATAAATAATTTTTTTTAAAATTTTTTTTTTTTAAAAAAAAATTAATTTTTATAA